>CAUYON010203768.1:0-10107 GCA_963573935.1 Arctocebus calabarensis | reverse complement strand
TCCCCCCCCCCCCCCCCGGAAGGAGAGAAAGCAAAAAGGCTTCACAACTTGAAATGAAGGCTAAGAGGATGGCCCATTTCTAACTCCAGAGGTCAACTTGGATATTTGCTGTGAGCTCTGCCAATGTTCGTTCTGTGCTGTGTGTAAACTTGGGCAGAGCTGGACCTGATGCTGAGGGAGGAGGATAAGGGATTGAAGCCTTCACTGCAGGACGATGGATGTCAGGCCTGGGAGCTGCCAGTCCTGCAACAACTCATCACAAGTCAAATTAAGGGAATAATGCAAGCCTAGTAGATAGTTAATGAGAGATTATTTCTGGAGATTATAAGGATACAGAAATTGCAAATAAATCCCTGACCTTTTCTGAGCCTTGGCTCAGTAAAAGAGCTGAATCACCTGCTTGAGGGGATTAGACAGCCGCCTCCATCTGGCAGGCCACTCAGACTTTTTCTGTCATTAGCAAACTCTGCGTGGTGTGGTGATAGTGTTCTAAACCTTTTAGTGGGAATTGGCTTCTCAGGCTAAGAGATCTCAATTAACTTAGATTATATACTCATTGGGTAGAGATCAGAACTAATGATCTGGCCATGTGCATGTTGTAGTCCCTGTCACCTTAGTGGTACTCTGACCATGTTAAATAATCAAATGGTTATTAATTATTAGTAACCTAATCTGATGTCAGCAGGAAAGTCAAGTAGATGAGAAGCGGAATCAAACTCAGTGTATATGTGAGAGAGAGAGAGTAACAGAAAAAGAGAAGACAGACAGGTGGAACACTGCAAGGCAGTAGACAGCCTAAAAACCTATACCAGTTCCAGTTTAGAGATTTAGATCAGTGGTTGCTAAATGAAATTTCATGAGTTCCTTGTTTGGGGAACTATCGTTTGAGAGGGATTCCATTTCTTTCTTTTTTTTTAATAGAGACAGAATTTTACTTTATTGCCCTTGATAGATTGCTGTGGTGTCACAGCTCACAGCAACCTTGAACTCCTGGGCTTAGGCGATTCTCTTGCCTCAGTCTCCCAAGTAGCTGGGACTACAGGCGCCCGCTGCAATGCCTGGCTATTTTTTTTATTGTTGTTGTTGCAATTTGGCCAGGGCAGTGATTGAACCCACCACCCTCAGTATATGGGGCTGGCACCCTACCCACTGACTTCTACTGACTATTGAATTGCAGTTATAAACGTTTTGGGAATCTCCTTAAGCACAAAAGTAATTCCCTATCTGACAAATACTTTCCAGCAGGCTCTATTCTGACTACTGTATAAAGGAATGAAAATCCTCCCCTGCACATGAAAAGATGCCTAGCATCATTAGTCATTAGGGAAATGCAAATCAAAACCACAGTGAGATACCACTTGACACCCACTAGGATGGCTATAATAAAAAAGACAATAACAAATGTTGGCAAGGGTGTGAGGAAATTGGAACCCTCATATGTTGCTGGTGGGAATGTGAAATACTGCAGCTGTTTTGGAAAACAGTTTGGCAGTTCCTCAGAAAGTTAAGCATAGAGTTATCCTGTGACCCAGCAATTCTACTTCTGGGTATATCCTCAAGAGAAATTAAAATGTATGTTCACACAAGGACTTGCATACAGATGTTCATAGCAGCATTATACATACATAATAGCCAAAAAAGTAGGAATAACCCAAATGTCTCACACCTGATGAATGGGTAAATAAAATTATGTATATCTGGATAGTAGAATATTATTTAGCCATAAAAGGAAACAAAGTACTGATGCTGCAACTTGGATGAATCTTGTGAACATTCTATTACATGAAAGGAGCTAGACAAAAAAACCCCACGTATTATATAAGTCCACTAATGTGATGTGTTCAGCAAAGGCAAATCCATAGAAAAAGAAAGTAGATTAATGGTTGCCAGGCCTGGGAGAAGAGAAGAAATGGAGAGAGACTACTAATGTGTATAGGTCTCCCCACCCCTGACGGAGGGGTTCTGGAAATAGGTAGTGGTGATTAATACCTAGCTTTGTAAATATACTAGAAAATACTGAGTTGTACGCTTAAAATAGGTTACCCTTTGTGGTATATGAATTGTATCTCAATAAACTGTTATTTTAAAAAAAAATCCTTCCCTAGATTCCAACAAATTTTGGCCTTTATATTAGGCTGTTAGTAAATTTGAAAAATGCTGATTGCATGCATTTAGTTTCATTTATCAGAATTATTTTGATTTGGCTTACAGTGAAAAAGCTAGCTATCACAATTTGCAGAGTGAATGCTTAGTTTGTACTGGAATAATACAGGGTCACAGGAATCCTGGAATAATAAAGGAATGAGTTAGTAGATTCCTTACTATTTTAAGGGAATAAGAAGAATTATTTGTATACCAGACAATCTCCAGCAAGAGAAACGTTTTTCTGGCTGGGTGTGTTGGCTCATGCCTGTAATCCTAGCACTATGGGAGGCCCAGGCAGGTTGATTGCTTGAGCTCAGGAGTTCAGAATAGCCTGAGCAAAGTGAGACCAGTCTCTAGTAAAAACTAGCTGGGCATTGTGGGTTTTTTTTCCAGTTTTTGGCCAGGGTTGGGTTTGAACCTGCCTCCTCTGGTATATGGGGCCAGCACCCTTCTCCTTTGAGCCACAGGCGCCACCCAGCACTGTGGTGTTTTCTTTCTCTTTTCTGGTCTTTTACTTAGTTTCAGCATGTTTATGAGTATCACTAAGTACAGAAGCTACTTTGGAAAGAGAAGTTTTGGAAAATTAGTATTCCTTTTTAGTTTGAGTTTGGGAATTTTCAGTGTTATTTTAAAATGTTTTTGTTATCTTCCTTGGATCTGAATTCACCCATCCACACTAAGAATTGGAGAAAAATGCCATTTAGATTGGATCCAAGATGAGTTCACGTTTGGCTCAGTTCTTATTTATTATAAGTTTATTACTTACCCTGGGATGATCATAAATTATTTATACATACCCACTGTTCTATTTTATACCAAGTTCTTCTCCACTCTGAATGTTAGGTTGTAGAATGTCTTTGCCTAATGTCCTAAGCAGGTCAAAGAAGAACCCATTTTTAAGGAGTACCACACACATCTTACCACTGGGGAGCCAAAGCATAGGGATGAAGTTTGGAGAATTTCTAGTCGCATTAGAAACTAGTTCTCTGCTTTGAAAAATTATTGCTGTTGGTCATTTATTTCCTGAGTGACATTAGAGGTGTTTGAAATGAATGGAGACCTCCGTCAACACCTGCTGCACCTTCTACCTGGGGAGAATGGCCCCCCTGCCTTATTGTCTCTTCCTCGGGTGGCTACCTTGTTCTTGGCTGTTACATTGTTCTCTGGGTTGTTTTTCTTTCATTTTTTCCATTTTTGCCTTCTAGTCACCTTAACAGAATTACACTTTAACTCAGGGTCACCCTTAAGGCAATTTGGTTGTGTGAGCCCAAGAACAAGTCTTCATGTATTAAGCTCTGCATCTCTGGTCAAGATATTTAGCTTTCCTTTTTTTTTTTTTTGTTTGCGAAGTTCTTTTTTTTTTTAATTTTTACATATACATGTGTTAATTAGGTTTCCCAAGCCTCGGTTTCTTCACCTGTAATTTAGGGTTAATGATAATATCATCCTGGAGAATTTGCTAGGATTAAATGAGATAATCTACATAAAGCACTTACATTTATAGAACACTTTATTTGTACGTTTTGAAGGAGACAACAGCAGTTAGTCCTACAGCTCCTGTTAATAGCAAAGTAATTTAAAGATGCCTGTCATTCTAAGTGGCATGTTGTTATAGCTTGAGGTTACTATGTGAAATAAGTAAGATAATCCATGCAGGTTAGAACTATAACCTGGCATATGGAAAGTGCTCACTCAGTACCAGTTATCAGCATCATTATTTAAATCATTCCTGTACTGCTAGTGGGAAAAATTAAAAGGGTGTTTGGCTACAGCATGAGATTGATTCATCCCAGCTTGGCTGAGCCCTGTCCTGAGGTCAATTTTCATGGCCAGCAACTTGACTGTCCTTCTCTTGTTCTTTCAGCTGCACAGTTGGACAGCATTGGCTTCAGCATAATCAGGAAATGCATCCATGCTGTGGAAACCAGAGGTAAAGTGGTTTAGCAGATGGCATTGTTCTCATGGAAGGTCAGGCATCTGGTGAGGAGTCAGACTTGCTACCTGCTGTTTCCCAACTTTAAGTGACTCATTAACTCCCCAAGTACCATTGTTGGTGTGTTTCTCTAAGTCCTGCTGGTCTGTAGAGGGGTTCTCAGCTGGGTTTGTGTCATCAACTTGTTTGGTTATTCAGAAAAATGTTTTAAATGTATATTTAAAACACATAGGATTATAGAAACCAGTTACTGAAATTCAGATTTTAAAGTACTGTATAAAAAAACCTAGTTGGGATATAGTAATATACGTGTTTCTTTGTTAACACTTTAATAATGTTATAGGGGTTTGAAAACTGACATAACTTAAAAGTAGTAATATTTCAAGATATCTGTAACAACCGTAATAAATTATTAAAATGTCTGTGAATTCTGAGCAAGTTGCAGGTACTGCTAATGCTGCTGTGATGTGTTGCCTACGTTCATAATGGAAGGAAATGTTTAATGTCAGTTAAGATAAAGATGTCACTGTTTTCCTGTCTTAGTTCACAGGGTGAATTCAGGGTGGCATTGTGGGGTCGGTGAACCCCAGTTGCCCTAGGCAGCCAGGCCTGGGGACCTTCCAGGTGGAGGAAAGAGGTCATGGCCCCTCTTGCTCACCGACCTTTCCTGGGTCCATAGGTGCAGCATGTTGAAATCAAGGACGCTGGTTCATTCTTAAGGTCTCCACCCCACCCTCGGAGACTGCTACAAGGAAGATCCCTCTGTTCTAGTAGTTTGGAGTTTTCAGTACACTGGTCTATTGTACTCCTGAGAAAAAGTGTTAACCATTTTGCCACTGGATTTGATTTAAACCATTATCCGAGATGTGACTCTTCTGTATTCAGTGCACTCAAATAAGTTCTATATTTTAAAGCAGCAGGGTCCATAACTTTTACTAGTTGAGAAATATAAACATTTTTATAAAGACAGTGAAGCATTGTATAGGGGAGTAGGGGAAAAACACCTAATAACCTCATGAGCCTCTACTCCTATGTATCCAGTTAAAAGATATTCTTTCCAAAGTAGCTATTTTAATGTGTGGAAACATTTTTTTTTTTAAATGCTTGCTTTTTTCCTGCTGTACCTCCCTTAAACAGAGAGTTAAGGCAGCTTATAAAAATACACAGAATATATCCAGAGACTATAAAGTAGAAGGAAGTACGATTTCTGGGAATAATTGATCTTGAGGAAATAAGGATATAGGCCAGATTGAGCCTGAAGGATGTTTACACAGTGGTATTGTTAAGGTCAAAATCAGAAACTGACCAAACATCTCAAGAATTGGTTAATTCAGCAGTGGTATACCCATGAAGTAAAAAGCTATGAGTCACTAAAAATGTAGTGCACATACATTTCTTGACATCCACCATTTCCTTAATTACGTATATTAAGTGAACACTGCAAGTTACAAGGCAGCTGCCCAGTATGAACCCATGCTGGAAGTGGTGGTGGTGGGGTCCCACTGCACGCTGCATTATCAGTGGTGCTGTCCTCAGATTTTGCACTGTCTTCCTTTGACTCATTGTCTTTGCCTTAACTGTAGTTTCTAAACTTTTTTAAAGTTTAGATTACTAAGGTGATTTATCAATAGGAGTTTTGTTTTTCATTTTAAAAGAAATGAGTGCGAAATATGAGGTAAAGGGTCAACAACAGGGAGAGGCATGAAACACGAGTCCAGAACAAACCACTCTCTCCCCCACGAGGCTCACTGAATTTGGATTCAGTTTTCAGCATCCAAAACCAAGAAGGAAAGCTGATCATTTCAGACCCTTCACAGTGTCCTTGGTTAATGCAAACCTGTAGCTCAAGAGGATACCTTTTCCTGATATTAAATTGGAAAACAAATGCAATAAGTGAGAAAAGAAGAGGGTCACAAGTTGGCTTGGTATTTCAGCCTCTGCCTCCTTGTCCCCTCCCTCCTCTGAAATGATGCTGGGAATGCTATGTCTTTTCTTCTAAGAAAGTTTTCACTTAGCACAAAGAAGAAATGAGGGCAATGTGAGTAAGATGCCATTTTAGCATAAACAGTCATAGGAAGTGTATATCTCCCTATTGAGATATTGTATATTTCCCTGTTACATTTATGGTGACTAGAGATGAACAGACTTCCTGTATTTTGAGATCATTAATAATCGTCTAGGACAGTGGTTCTCAACCTTCCTAATACTGTGACCCTTTAATACAGCTCCTCATATTGTGGTGACCCCCAACCATAAAATTATTTTGTTGCTACTTCATAACTGTAATTTTGCTACTATTATAAACTGTATGAATCGACCCCTGTGAAAGGGTCGTTTGACCCTCAAAGGGGTCGAGACCCATAGATTGAGAACCGCTGGTCTGGGGGGGAGCTAGGATTATATAAAATTCCAGGAAAGCACAAGGATAAAAGAAGTTAGCACCTCAGATCTTTTGAACCCTTCAAGCTGTCATGTCACTGAATAGTGTTTACTGCTGGTTAACTTGAGACCCATTTCTTAGTTTTGGAGCAGGAACTCTTTCCTAGCCCATGAACTGTGCAGGTTGGTGTACATGATTTTAACCAGTTGTTTTTTAGCTATGAAATCTTAAATATTCCAGGCCACTTACTTTTATTCATTAGTTTCTATACAGATCTTGTTGAAGATGCTATAGAATCAGCCCCTTTTCCTGAATTTCTTCCAGAAAATAGTATTTTGGCCCCCTCAAAAAGTATTTTTATGGTAGGTGCCTCTAGAGTATAACTCAGTGTTCTGTTTATTATATACTAATCAAAGGGCTAGGGATGTAATGGTGAAGAATCACTGTCCTTCGAGTTTTCATTCTAGTTGTAGAGAGAAAGACAAACAAGGAACCAAATAAAAATATAACTTCAGCTATTATTACCTGCCATAAAAAAAAAAAAAAAAACTATAGTAAGAGAATGACCAGTGATGTTGGTCGTGAGATGCATTAGACTGAAGAGATTGCATTAAGCTGAAACCTGAATGGTGAAAAGATCTGGGAGAAGAGTATCCAGAGAGAGAAACCAGCTGGAGCTAAGACTGTGAAGGGGGGACATAAGCTTGGAACCTTAAAGTAACAGGAAGGCCAGGGTGTTTGGAGCAGAGTGCGCATTGTTGATGATGTTCATGGGTGGACTAGTACTCAGTTGTACAGGGCTTGTAGGCCACCATAATTGCCATTTTATTGTGGTCTACACACAATGGGAAGTCCTTGGAAGGTTTTAGGAAAAGGGGTAATGTGAGCTGAAACTCTCTTTGGTTACTGATTACAGAACATCAGAAATATAAAATAGGTTATAGGAGCCTGATTGCTTGATAGGGGTTAGAGATGATGGGCCCAGACTGACAGAAGAAAACTCATTTCAAATCACTTCATCTGAGGTATCCCCTTTTGTAAATGGTATGGTGGTGATGTGGCCCATGTGTTTAAATGAACAGAGGTACTGCAGAGGGTCAGCTTTTAGTTCTTTTGAAGTTTGGAAGTAAATCTCTTTTAGTCTAATTGCACAGTTCTTGTGTTGAATAGTGGGGTCTTTTTGTTTGTTTGTTTGTTTGTTTGTTATAAATAAAGAATATTTACATTACAAGAAAAGAATAGATCTTCTAATTGTTCAGTCTTGGGTAATTTTCCCTAAAATTGAAAATGTCCTTTTACCTCAATATTTTCTTTCTGTGTATAAAAGTAGATTGTCAAGTATTTGTCCTTTTCCATTACATGAATTTTTAATCTTGTCATTTTGGGCTTTTTAAATTAAAAAGTTGGTTAAATATGACATTTTTAATATATATTGTGCATCTTTAAAAATTCTTTAGATGCTGCCTTTGGAAAGAATTTCTTTCCCCTCTGATGGCTGAACTAACATGAGGGCTGAAGTGTGCAGCACATCCGTGAAATCCTAGACAGCTGTACCAAATCCCACTCCTTTGCTAAAAGCTGGGCTGAGTGACAGGGGACTTTAATTAGAGCAGCTTATAGAAGGACTGAGAAAATGAAAAAAATAAGTGCATTTGGCTGGGTTGGCCTGACTTGTGTTTTGATGTGCCTCTAATTAAATCATCACTGTTTCTTTTCTCAGGGATCAATGAGCAAGGGTTGTACCGAATCGTGGGGGTCAACTCCAGAGTACAGAAACTGCTGAGTGTCCTGATGGGTGAGTGCACTGTGCCTGTGCCTGTGCCTGGCAGGTCCTTGGGGAGGCCCACTCCGACCAGGTCTGTGAGCATGGACAACTTTTGGGGTAGGAATCCAGATGTCCAAGAGCTGTCACCCTGAAATTAACTGCCCCATTGCCAGTTGTCAATGGCTGCAGGCACTAGTGGGAAAGGTTCTGAGTAGGATTGGGGAAAACAGAAGGGTCAGGTCCAAGGCACCACACCCTCTCTAGACTCCACACTGCCGGTCCAAGTGGAGCTTGGTCACTCATGTGACCACCACACCCTACTCTGTCCGTAATAGTGCATGACTCCTTCTGTCATCTTTTGGGGCAAGTGTTTAGTGGGACACACCCATTACCCCAGGAAGGGCATCATTCTAGCCGGCAGAGGACCTCGGACTCATGTTCCTGTTACAGAGCAGGTGTCATGTAACTCAAATGTATATAAGCAGATAAATCTTCTGATCCTCTTTGCTTCTAGATTTCAACCTAGTACCTGTCACTTGAGTACTGGAACCTTTTCTGTTGCTGGCCAATAGAAATATAAAAGCACTGTCTCTAAATGTGTGATATTTGAATCAAAAACCCATGAGCCCACGAGCCAAGTTTGCTTAGGCTGCAAATTTCCTGTATTTTTAGATATGAATACAGCCAGCCTCAGTGAGTCACATGGATCTAAATGGCAAACAGATCAGATTTCACAGATTGGTGGCTGTTATTCATCCCCATGGAAGCCCCAGCTGTGCACTTGCAGAGACAGACTGTCACTTGGGGTCCCAGTTCGGTGTTCTGAGCAGGGACCACTCTCTTGTTAGTATTTATAATATCTTATGCCATCCTAGTTTCTGAAAATGGCTTTTATATGTAAAGAAATTTCCTCTCTCATGATACACAGAATGACTCTCTTCTCTACTTCTTTTTCGGGAGAGCCACTCACCTCTGGTGGGCAAAACCCTATTGTATTACTAGTTACAGTGAGATCTGTTGTTTAAAACTATGATGATTTATGAGGTACTCTACCACTGAGTATCTATTTTTTGGTTAAGATTTAAAATATGGTTAGTTTTTCTTTTTAATTATAAACATTCTATTTGAGATAGTTGTGAATTCACATGTAGTTGTAAGAAATAATGCGGAGAAATCCCACGTAACATTAAGCAGTTTCCTCTAATGCATTTTGCAAAACTATATTTTAGTGTCATAAGCAGAGTATTGACATTGGTACAATCAAGATGCAAAATACATCCATCACCACAGGGACTCCTTGTGATGCCCTAACCATCTGCTTCACTCCTCACCTTGCACCCTATCTCTAACCCTGGGCAATCAGTAATCTGTCCATAAACAGAAATATGTAATCTAACCCTGGGCAATCAGTAATCTGTCCATAAACAGAAATATGTAATACATAACTGGTTGGCTGTGTTTTTCAGTCAGCCATTCCCTCAAGATTTTTTAAAGTTGTTGCATATATTAATAGTCTGTTCTTTTTTATTGCTAGATCAGCGGTTCTCAACCTGTGGGTCATGACCCCTTTGTAACAATGAAAATATATCCTGCATATCAGATATTTACATTACGAATCCTTACAGTAGCAAAATTACAGTTATGAAGTTGCAATGAAAATAATTTTATGGGCTTGGCACCTGTGGCTCAGCAGGCTAAGGCGCCAGCCACGTACACCTGAGGTGGCGGGTTCGAATCCAGCCCGGGCCCACCAAACAATGACAGCTGCAACCAAAAAATGGCCGGGCGTTGTGGCGGGCGCCTGTAGTCCCAGCTACTTGGGAGGTGGAGGCAGGAGACTCGCTTGAGCCCAGTAATTGGAGGTTGCTGTGAGCTGTGATGCCA
>CAUYON010203766.1:0-20371 GCA_963573935.1 Arctocebus calabarensis | reverse complement strand
CAGCTACTAGGGAGGCTGAGGCAAGAGAATCGCTTAAGCCCAAGAGCTGGAGGTTGCTGTGAGCAGTGTGACGCCACGGCACTCTACCCAGGGCGATAAAGTGAGACTCTGTCTCTACAAAAAAAAAAAAAAAAAACACATCCAAGGTTTTTACAATCAAATACATTTGAAGCATACATATAGTATTTATTTACCAAGCCTTTTCTCAGCAGCATCATCTTCTCATAGAAACACTATTGTTGCTAAAGACTGAAAGATTAAAATTTTAAAGTACTGTGGGAGGGGAGGGCTACTTGCTCTACTATTTTCTATTCATTAAAATCTTTAAAATACAAAGACTAAGATTTTCAGCTGAAAATGTTATTTTCAACTAATTGTGTTTTTTTTTTAAAAAAGCTCTTACTTAAAAAGAGAAATGAGTATTTGTATTCCTTGAATAAGTTCTTCATGTGAGTGACTCACCTCTACTACCACTTGAAATTTCCAGAATAGTTCTCTATCTTCCTCTCAAAAGCCACCAGGAATTCTTGCATAGGAGCAAGCCTTTCAGGACTGGTTTCAAGATCTTTTGGATTCCAGCTGCTGGAAAAGAAGGGCCACCATTTTTGGTCTCAGGAACTCTTTGGAAATATTTAATACAGAGTTCATTCCTTCAGTTTTGTGAAATTGTTTTATAGGGGAAGTTGTTCTCTTTTTTCATTATTGTTTTTAAAAATTACCACACAACTTAAATTTTTTAATAATGACGTGGAATTAGAGGTAGTAGCTTTCACGCCTTTCACAATTTCTAGATAGTCTTAGATCTTGATTTATCTGTTGCACTTGCCAACTACCACAAATTCAGAAAATTCTATCCTCTAAAGGCAATGAAATTAAACATTGATATAACAAAATTGGGAAAGTTTCATATTACACTCATTTGTTATCTCTACTTACTAAAGTCTAAGACTAAACCCTAGGTGAAAAGCCTAAACTCAGGAAACATCCTAGACTCCTCCTTCTCCTTCCAAAAGTCTGAGCGACTCTCACTCCTCAATACACAGGTTTTGTCCTCAATACACAGGTTTAACGTCCGTGTGCAATTTTAGTGTACAATTTAAAATCACACACAAACTTTATGGCCACCCTGTACATCGTGCAGCTTCCCCTGCTTATTAACTTCGTTGCCCTACTTTAGTCCAAGATCTAGCCACCTATATTGCCTAGGCTATCAGATTCATCTTCTTAAAGAAACTGTGAGACATTACTTTTCAACTTAACAGCATTTTAAGAGTTCCCTACTCTCTTCCTCTCCCCACCCCACAGGATCAACACCAAACAGTCCCTGACTATAATGTTCACTTTCACCTACTCTCTGCTCTTCTTTGAAGATACATTTAATGATCCTAGCAAAGATCCAGCATAAATCGAATTTCCATCACCTTAAAAAGTTAAGTCTATACCTGAGGCCGTGATTTGAGAAATGTTGTCAGTTTGATTGAATTATAATGAGCACTACTTCCACAAAATAAGAAAAAAAGTTGTTTGATCTGGGATTTTCTTAAATAAATGTGTACCAATAATTGTGTATAGAAAGCTTACCATGCACCTGATTCTTTAGGGCACTATGAAAATTTATCTAAGAGTCAAATCCTTAAGCAATTAAACAGTGTCGTAATACCTACAGGTCAGTGTGATTAAATCATGTTGGAGCTCTCCAATAAGCTTTTTTAAAACTGTATTTTTATTTTATTACATATTGCTTATCATAGGAATTCAGTAATAGCAGAGACAGTTTTGAAATTCCCAGAATTAACTTAGAAAAAATAAAAATAGCTCGACAGAGAAACTAAAAACTTATGGGCAATATTTATAATAAAACTGGATAACGAATCATCCCCACAAACCCCAAAATGCTATCAAGTAAGGACAAATTGCTAACAACTACCAGACCTGCCTGATGCCTTCAACTAATGTGGAGCCTTCTGGATCAGAAAACAAACACCAAATAGTCAAAGAGATATACAAACTGGAAATCACAGTGAAGTTATTCTCAGTGAAATCTGAGAAATGTGCATAAAGGCAAAAATAATTTTTACCAAAACAGAAAAGAGTCAATGGGGGGAAACACTCTAGTCCCTATGAGCTCTCATATCTAATGACAAGTCTCCCTTCTAGGACAGGAAAACTGAGGGAAAAACACCTCACAGGAGCTATCAAAATTGAGCAAGGCAAGAATAATAGAGATAGGAACGGAGATGGTACAGATACAAACAGGAGAAGAAGACAGAGCAAGAAAGTCTCAGAGAGCAAGGAGCCTTATTTTTAAACAGTACATAAAAACAACTAAGGTAAGAAAGCTATCTTAAAATGTCACTCCCTCCTAAAGGGAAAAAAAAAACTGATGCCATATAAAAAAGATCAACAAAAAGAATCAAAGTCAAAGCTTATAAAAAAAATACTGTAAGGAAAAAAAGAAGGAAAACAGTATCTCTACAATGAAACAATAGGAAAAAATGTAACTAAACATGTAAAAACAGTAATCTACTAATTCAGAATAAGCTAAAAGACAGATGTAATATAGAAGTAGATTTGGACAAGTTATGATAAGAACAACCAAATTAGAAATTAGAAAATCGGGAGAAGAAACAAACGAAACAAAAAAGGAACAAGCAAAAAAAGAAAAGTAGAAACATTCAGAATTAAAATGACAGAACTCAAGACAGAATCAAAAATAAAAGACAAATATTTCAGAAATAAATATTAAATAAAATATGACAGCAAATACTAACCTTAGAAAACAGCCAAAAGAAGAAGAAAATTTTTAATTAAAGAAAGTAATGAAAAAGATATAAGACAAAGTGACAGGTAAGAGGAGTCACTGAAGAAGAAAACACAATTAATGAAATGAATATTAAAAACTGTAATTCAGAAACTTCACTGAAACAAAAAAATTGTAAAACTACATATTGAAGGAATACACCACAAGAAGGCATTTCTTATCTAAAAGAAACCCACCTTATATTTAAAAATATAGATAGTTTAAACATAAAAGCATGGAAGAAGTTAACATCATGCCAATATTAAACAAAAGAAATCTACAGTGACTACTGGCAAATGCATTTTAAAAAGAAGTATGATCTATCTATACCACTGTTGTGCAACAAAAAAAAAGTGAGCCAGTGATGTCATTTAAATTTTCTAAAACTTCTTTAAAGAGAAACTAAACAAATGAAAATAATTTTAATAATTTGTTATTTAATAGATTTTCTCCTCTGCAGAACTCATATAGAAAACATATTTATCTCACCTTCATGTAGAAACTTAAAAATTAATGTCATAAAAACCTTTTTTGTAATAAACTGATAATCTAATTACCAGTAGCTAAGACAAAACCCAAGAGAAACGATCTTGGGCCCTGCTCCAAGCAACACAAACACACAAGATTCATGTAAAATTAAATTTCAAATGCCTTTCAATACTATAGGTTCCATCTAGTTGGAGGTTTATATTTTTCAAAGATGGCAGAGGTATTACAGACATGTTAAATCAACTAAAAGTCATCTTATTTGAAAAATTAATAAGCTTTTAAATAATAAAATTTTAATTTTGCCTGAAACATACTGTTAGAGGGTCAAAGAATAGAAAATTTCTTTAATGTATTCAGCCACTTTCATAACTTTCCTCTTATAATCCTTTACATCTCAATTTTACCACGGGATATAAGCATAAGATGAACATTAACATAAGAAGTATCTGTAATTTTAGTTGCTTTTTTAAGCTACAGTAAAGTATTCAAGGTATCTACTAACACTTTTTTTTTTTGCCTATTCGCTCTGTATTTGGCCTAATTAAGAATTCAAACTCATGCCTCCAAATACAGTATGTTTACTGATGATGAGTGGTGAAAATCCACGATTTTGGCTGCCAAAATTTTTTTTCTAAGGAAGAGCAAAAGTTTAAGTTAAGACAAGCAAGTCAATACTATGATATAACTACTGTTCAGTTAAGCTAAGGTTTGTAGTAGCTTTTCTAGGAATAACTAGTTTGTAATAGAAATCTGTATTGACTTACCTAGTGATTTTTTTCTTATAACAGAAAACACAAACATCAAAAGCATGTTCACAAATATTTTTGGATTTAGAAAGAGTATCTGTATTTCAGATTTAACCTGAGAATCCTATCACATTGTTCTAAATACTTGAGAGAACTAGAAACCTTTATCCTCTGAGATTTGAGTTTTGGAAAAAGCTGAATGACATCACTAATGGTGCTATGATTTTATTTAAAGGCAAGTAATGAAAATGTTTCCTGAACTGCTGTGGTAACTAAAGAGGACTGAGTACACGACTAAAACTAAATCACAAAAACAGGAGAGACTTCAGTGCCATCTAAACTACTCCCCACCCACCCACGGAATGCTCACTTCCCTGCTAGACATTTCCAAGTTGTAGTCCAGGCACTTTACAAACCACTGCAGTAATCATTAATTCACTACTTTTCAAGGCAAACGTAATTTCATTTTTGGATGGTGAAATATTGGAAAATACAGCCTTTCTAGTACTTGCATATACTATCTTTGAACTTCCACAAGCTACCTTAATTTATACCTGCTAAGGCTGCTGTACTTTGAAATTTTGAAAGTATAAAGGAATGTGGGAAGAAAAGGACAAAGAACAAGAAATGAAAAAAAAAAAAATCCCCATTATAAAAAAATATAGAATGGGGGAGACAAAATGCTTGGGATTTTTTTTGTTTGTTTGTCTTTTCATTCCCCATATACTGCTAAGGGTAGTAGGCATTTATCTCACAGAATTTTGTCAAACCAAAGACCAATCCCATAACACAAGAAGTATCTGCCATTAAAAAGATTAAGTACATCTTGTGCACAAGGACTACAAAGACATATGTACAATTCTTAACTGCTAGAAACTTATACTTTAATTAAATAGACATATACAAAAGAAAGTAACAATATACTAAAGAACACACCATAAAATTTTCAGGAGAAAGCACTTTCTAGATATAGCAAGCTATCTGTTGTAAAGCATCTGAAATAAGGGCAAAGAAGAAAGAGGAACTAGAGTAACAATCTAATAAAAAAAATGTTTATGATTCTCATAGGAGAACCAATGAAAACCTCTTAGGTGAGAAGTGAAGTGACCAAAGCAATCCACTTACTCTGGATATGCTCTGTAAATAAGATGATGAGATGACAGTGACGAAGCCATCAGTAGGTACAGCAGGGACACGGTAGGAGAAATGAGAACGAAAAGCAGCAGAAGCAATGAGGGAATTAAGAACTGACAGAACACAGAGGCCAAAGAGAGAAAGGAAGAGAAAAACCATAGAACACAAGTTTTTAAGATTAACTGGAAATACTAGCTCCTTATATTCAGATTTATCAAATTGCAAGTAAAATAAAGACATCTGCCAATCTCAACATTTACAAATGCTACATATTAATAACTGTAACTATAGCCAAAAGTCCCTTGTTTAAACACTGTAACAATTTTATTAATCCTTGTTTCCTGTTTCCATGTGGAATACATTGGAGAGGGCAGTTAATACTGCTATAAAGAAACAGCTAATTCTCACATTCGATTTTTTATTCTATCCAAATACATACTGTTATCTGGATAAAAAATATCCACGTTTGGTCATACCTATTTCTTTCTCTTAACTTTTATCATTCTTTTAACATTCTATCTTTAAAATCCAGTTTTCTTTGCAAAGCATTTTTCATATAGCGATATGATTTTTAATTACTTCATAAATCATTTGAGTTATTGCATATTCAAAGATGAGTAGAACATATAAAATTTATGTTGGGATTCCAGTGCCATGAAATCAACCCGACTAGCTAACTCAAGCCTCACAGGATACACAATTAAAATGAATACCAGAGAAAATTATCAATTACTTCATGCCAACTATGCCCAACATTTCTAAAGTATGACAAATCCGTGACCACCAAAGATTTCTAATAGGCAATTTGAAAAAAAGGCCATTTAATTGTCCTAGTGCAAGTCACTACTGGAAAAACAGAAGAGAACCTCCTGCACAGAAAACTAACAGCTGAATCCATGAGAATAAATGAGTTCATCTGGAGAGAAAGGCAAAAGAACAAAAAAGCTAAAAATGAAACTAGAAAACCTCCAGATAAAGAGGAAAAGGAGAAAAATAAGTAAAAAGATAGAAACCAAATAAGTAAAATAAAATGAAAGCTGTAAGAGAGTAATTTTGTTCCTTTACAAAGGAAAAAAAGAAAAAAACCTTCAAGAAGGTAATGGTTAGTGTCAAGCAAAGCAGAAAGATCAAAGAAAAGAAGCATGGAGAGTAGGATTAGGCCAGGAGGGGTTCCTGGAGTTCTTTGAGAAGGGTATCAACAGAAATGAATCAGCAGAGGCAAAAGTAAGGCAAAGAAATGAAATAGTAGGGAAAGACTTTCCTCAAGAAATTCAACTTGAGAGAAAAGTCCCTAGAAGACAGTGACTGGTACATCATTACTATGTGATATGTGCCTACTGACTAAACAAGCAAACAAATGAATAAGTGAACACAGCAAATGAAGAGGTGTATACTGATAGAAAGGGGGAGTACAGGGAGACTTTCTTCTGATAGACGGAATGAGGAAACACATTTCAAGGAAGAAGAAAGTTTCAAAATGACTCAAGGTGAATACAATTTTTACATTAGGTGGAAAAGCGGGAAAGAAGCCTGAGAATGAAAATACAGGCAAAGAAATCAGTAACCATTAACTTTCTTTGCTCCTTTCTTGCCCCTAAATAGAAAGAAGCTGTTAGTCACAGCAGAAACATTCAGAGACTAAATAAACAGAAATAAGAGGAAAGAAAGCTCTTAATCTTCGTATTGCAATGATAACCCAGGTTGTGAAAAGACGTAGGTTTAAAAATGCTTTCCTTCTAGCCAAAATGAGTCAGAGCTAAAGAAAAAATGGTAAAGATGTGAACAGAGGAAGTGAAAATGCCTACAAAATGTTGAAGGCAAGTTTACAAAGAATAAATCATATGGCTATAGAGACTGAGCAATTTCAAATGTGAAGATCCCCAATATACACTTTGTAAATGAATAAATTGTATCTGTGTAAGCTTTATGTTTCTAAGAAAATATAAATTACCACATTAATAAATGACACTAGCAAACAGTAAACAGAAGAACCCACAAGGGAAGATTACTAGAAGAATTATAGATACACAAAGTATTAAAAGTAGTCAAAGGTTACCAAGACAAATACCAAATATATGAAGCATATTTTCTAATATGGTCAATGTTTCACGAAGATGTTTTATCCAAGGTTGACTCATTCCTGTAGTCCTGGCACTTTGGGAGGCTGATGCAGATGGACTGCTTGAGCTCAGGAGTTCACGACCAGCCTGAGCAAGAGTGAGACCCCATCCCTACTAAAAATAGAAAATTTAGCCCGGGGCTGTGGCGGGCGCCCACCCATATTCCCAGCTGCTTGGGCAGGAAGCAAGAGGCAAGAGGATCACGCGAGCCAAAGAAATGGAGGTTGCTGTGAGCTACAGATTGAGACTGTCTCAAAAGAAAAAAAGATCATTCAATAGCACAAAAATTTCAAATGAGCTAATGAGCTAAAAAACTTGGGAGTATAAGTAACATTCCTCTGCAAGAAAAGAAAGGCATTAATTTGTTTGTACAAACAAACAAATTCAATATAGACATTTTAAAAGTTAAAATGTACCCCTCTAAACCTATTAAAATAAAAATAAATAAAAATGTTAAAATGAGTGTTTAAGAAATAATGAGAGAAAATGAAAGAAAAATAGTAATCAAGACTTGGCATTAATGAATGAGTACAAAATAAAAGATAAAAACCATAGTACTTATAGAAGTATAAAAACTTTGTTCCTTTCCAAAAATTTGAGCAGTACCTGATAATAAAACCAAAATTAAAATCTGTTCATGGACCACATTAAAGGAAAGAATTTTAAGACTCTTTTAGATAACTTTATTTCTATTTTAACAAAAATCAAAATAAGTGGCTCGGCGCCTGTGGCTCAATGGGCTAAGGCGCCAGCCACATACACCTGAGCTGACGGGTTCGAATCCAGCCCAGGCGCCACAAACAACAATGACGCCTGCAACCAAAAAATGGCCAGGTGTTGTGGCAAGTGCCTGTAGTCCCAGCTACTGGGGAGGCAGAGGCAGGAGACTTGCTTAAGCCCAGGAATTGGAGTTTGCTGTGAGCTGTGATGCTACAGCATTCTATCCAGGGTGACAGCTTGAGGCTCTGTCTCAAAAAAAAAAAAAAAAAAGCATACAACAATTCTAACACAGTTATACATGTTAGATCCTCTAAAAATTGACACACAAAGTACAGT
This sequence comes from Arctocebus calabarensis, assembly GCA_963573935.1. Classification (NCBI taxonomy): domain Eukaryota; kingdom Metazoa; phylum Chordata; class Mammalia; order Primates; family Lorisidae; genus Arctocebus; species Arctocebus calabarensis. Next base: position 12,026 of record CAUYON010203766.1, on the reverse strand, counting down.
AAAACTTCCACTGGTGATCACATCGCTACCTTGACCACCTCCTTAAGTTGACCTTTTTTATAAACAGACACGCACTCCATGTCTGTATCACTACAGTAATCCTAGTTCCTTCTATTGACCACCTCTGTGCATTGACCAGTTTGTTAAAGTTCCTTGAGTGGTCACCTTACAGATGTCCTTCTGTATAGATGACCAGTAAAATACACTACATATAGTATCAGTTTATAAGTAAAACATGAGAGAAAACATGGCAGTTACATTTTACAGACTCACACATACACCAAGGAACATTTCTATTTAACAGCTTGACTGGGCTCAGAGATGAAATCACGTTTCCACATTTACTAATAAAAGATCTTAAAGAAAAAAAAAAAAGAACTGGAACTAAGTATCATCTTAAAAAATTAGAAATATGAAATGCTGGGGATGATGGTAGAGGAATATACAGGATAAAAGTATGTGCAGTAAAAGTAATTCCCTTACCTCTATAAGTACCTCCAAAGCATTTTTATATCAAAGAAATTATTATAAAATATATGAATATGGAATACTATGTCAGATTGTAATCATCACTTTTCCTAATTTGAATCAAGAGTCCAAGTTAAGAGGAATAGCCCCTAAAAGACAGACAGTTCAATGTATATAAAATTAACCTAAAGGATTACAAATCAATGTAGTTTTCCCCAGAGGATCTGACTGGAAATTGGCATAAGGAAACTTTCCAGGGTGATGGAAATGCTCTATCTTTAGTAAGTAAATGTTGGTGACACTGAAGAGACATTTGCCAAGACTCACTAAGATCAGTGAATTGTTCTCTCTGTAAATATACCTTTATTAGAAAGGGTAGGGAACAGCATAAAAGGGGAGAGGAGAGGAAAGGCGGGAAAGAGGGAAGGAAGAAGAGGGAGGGAGGGAGGGAGAAAAATAGGGAGAGAGAGAGGGAGGGAGGAGGGAAAGAAGGAAGGAGAGAGGGAGGGAGAGAGGGAGAAAGGAGAGAGCCAGCCAGCCAGCAGGCCAAGTATAGAATTAGACAGCTTATGTGGAACACACCTACCACCAAAGGAAGTAAGATATGCTTAAATCTGAATAAGGAGAAACTTCAATAGAAAACTGATGGAATTAACAATCTCAAAATGCCTTAACTTCCAATACTACTAAAAATGAAATAATTAGTTTTGGTAAATATTCTCAAAAGTAAATTCATTTATATTCAATAATACACTTATCATACAACAGATCAATTTATTTCCTCAGTGGTACAATTTGCAACCAATTCATCACAATATACTAAATAGGAAATAAATTCCTTGAGATGGAAGATATTCAAAGCAAAATACTGAAGGTTTTACATAAAAAAATAAATAAATTACTACTAATAAGCGAACATTTGCTGAGTGTTTAAAATGTGCCAGGTACAGGTACTATCCTGAATTAACCCAAATTAATTTATTTGATACTTGCAGCAGGCTATAAAAAGAGGCAATATTACTACTCTTATTTCACAAATGAAGAAACTAAGGCACCCTGAGATTAAGTATCCTTTCGAAACCTTACTAACTCAATTATCTAAGAAGATAATCAGTCTTCTTACTCACTTTCTTCTATTGCCTCTCTAGATTCAACTGCCTTGAAATTTCCTAGGCTGAAATAAAGATTGTGCTATATAGTTTGGAATTTGAGCGTTTTCGCCAGCCACATGTTTATGTTGCAAGGCAGTTTATAAACAACTCTGGCTTTACTTACAAGAACTCAGAAGGCCTACTACAAAAATACTCTATGGCCCATCCACAAAGTAAACTTTATTGGCTACTCACTTGATTTCTGGATGCAAACTAGCCTTAATATTCATCATCAAACACCTGGAAGAAGAGCTCTGGTGACACGTACTAATCATAAAGTTTTGCTCTCTAAAATAGTAATTCTTATCCTAAGAAGTTGACAGGTAACAAAATCAAATATTCTGACCTGGTTGCTTGTATCCTCACACTATCCTGAAATAAATTTACCTAATTAAAAAAAAAGAAGTTGACAGGTGTAACTGAACAAATAATGCCCAAATACAATTTCAAATGTCGTATATTACTTAATAATTACTTTTTAAATACTTACATTTTTAACAATCCAGTGTCTCTGCTGTACTTGTAACCTACTCCAAAGAAAACCAATGAACTGATTCCCTCTGACTGGAAAGTTCTGCTCTAAGCTGTAACAGCTGCCCATCTCAAGGAATATGATGTTCAACTTCTCTCAACAACCAAGTTGAGAAAAAATAGTTATTTCTGAACAACTGAATTGTGAAGGGATTCCATTTATCCTTAGTTTGAAGCGAACAATTAAAAAAGTAGGACACTTCAATCTTGAATATTTTTTACCTCCATAACTCACTGTAAACACCAAGTCATATTGTCAAGCTACACCTCACATTTTCTTGAAACAAACTTACAACATTGAGACATCTCTTAACCACATTTGCTACAGAGTTACTAAGAACACTCCCTTACATGAAGTGTTTGAAAAGCTCTGCTTCTTTAATGTATCTAGTATGTTTTCTCCTCCAGAATCCTAAAAACACAGAAAGGATACTTTCTTTTATGTACTAGCCAGTAAAAAGCTCAAAAACGGACTTAAGATGCAACGAAATAAATTTTACTTGGCTTTATGGCCTGAAGATCACTATTCTGTAGTTTTTCTACCCTTACTCTACCAAACTCATGTAAATTTCCAAGTTTTTTCCTGATTTTGATGTATGTAGGCATATCATTGAGTTTCAACTGCATATATTTATGTATTCAGCACTTCATAAAGACTAAAAGTAATTTCAAAAGGGCATAAAAAAAGTAATGTAATTTCACTGTGAATTACAAAATAAGACAAGAAGTAATCACTTTTATATGAGCATCTAGCTTTAAGGATTAGAGAGTAAGATTTTAAAAAATGTAAGACTCATACTAGAAAAATGGCAAAGCCTTAAAACTACAAATTTATTTCTAATAAAGCTAAAATAAACCATTATAAACAAGTTATAAACCATTATAAACAACTGATCATAAAAATACCTGTTCACTGGGTTTGTCACTGCTAGGCCCTATTTGAAAAGCAAGAACACCTTTCTAAGAATAAAAATCCTTCAAGTTAGTTTTGGCTAAGGGTAGTTTTTTTCTTTATCTTTACTTAGGCTCCCTCTACTGACAAGAAAATTGAAAACAAACTATGGAAAGAAACTAGCAAATTTTATTAACAAAAGAAGTATTATTTTTTAAATACTTCAAAAATCAACATTTTAGATTTGGTTTCTTTAGACCCCAAAAGAAATAAACAACTATAAACAATTGACAATTCAAATAACTTTCAAATTTTATATAATAGGCATACGCCATTTCAATATACCGAACTGCTATTCAATGTAGTCCTCAGATGCAAGAAGTATTTTTAAATAATAAATATTTTAATAATTTCTGGGTACTGTTAATATTTACCTGTATCTGTTCTGGTGTCCATTGGTCTAGATTGACTGATTTAACCCTGGATATGTGAACCCCAAGATTTCTATGAATTCCAGCACATCTGATGCAAATAAACACACCAATATTCCAGGAAGCCCATCGGGGACCTAATTAAGGAGAAGAAATAAAAATAAACAATTATTAAAAACTAAAATAAGTACCATGATAGCATATTAGAAGCATTTTGGTTTTTATACAATTGTAATGGAAGTTTACAGAAATCTCATGTTCAAATTTTCAAATGGTACTGGCAGTAGCTTGCTAAGATGTGTCTTGGCAACCCGCGAGAATCTTAACAGTTTTACTAGTTTTGCTTTCTTATGAACTTTTCCCCAAATCTAAATTTTTTAAATTAACTTATGTGAACAGTTCACTTAGCATATATCCCACAGTAAAAAGTAATTTCTTTATTAAATACATAAGATATGAAAGATTACAAATAAAAATCAAATATTTAAAAAATAAAATGTAGAAATAAGAAAAAGGCGACCAACCCCATTGAAAAAAGAGAGTAAAAAGATATAAATGGGTAATTCACAGAAGAAATATATGACCAATATACATAAAAACATACACAATCTTACTGGTAATTACAGAAAATACCCTTTAAAACTACAATGATCTCCATTTGTATCCAACATATTCAGAAACATTTTTTTAAAATCTTTTAGTACTGAAGTGTTGGCAAGGATGAGAAACAATGAGGTCTGCTTCAAAAAGACTTGTATATGTAGCAACATGGCTATGTCTCAAATATAACACTGAGATTAAAAAAAGTTCCAGAGGGGGTGGGTGTGGTGGCTCACCCCTATAATTCTGGCACTCTGGGAGGCTGAGGTAGGGGGACTGCTTGAGCTCAGGAGCTCAAGACCAGCCTGAACAAGAGCAAAACCTTATTTCTAAAAATAGTGGGGCGCTATGCAGGCACCTGTAGTTCCAGGTACTTGGGAGGCAGAAGCAAGAGGATCACTTGAGCCCAAGAGTTTGAGGTTGCTGTGAGCTGTGACACCACAGCATTCTACCAAGAGTGACAAAGTGAGACTGTCTCAAAAAAAAAAAAAAAAAAAATTACAGATACAGACAATATACCATTTACATAAACTGAAAAATATGTAAAGTAGAATACTGCATATTAACTAAAAGTGTCTAGAAATGTCATGAAACTGAGGCAAGCAACTAGTGTTGAGGAAAGAAGATACAACCAGAGAAATATCCTTTGTGGACTTAGAGAACACTGGTTAAACTGAACTACCTAAGTCAGTAGTAAGAATACAAACTTTTGTTTTAGTAACATGTAATATGCATATGTGACCTGAGATGTACTATAAAACATTAGTTCTTTGGCTCATAGACAAAAATATTCTGAAAATATTGCTGGAAAAACTCCCAAATATATGTGAGAATACAAGCCTTAGTATACTATTCTTTATACCTTTGAATATATTCTTTCATGATAATTTTAAATTTTCTAAGTATTTTCACATATTGCTATATAATCAATAATGTAAAAATGGAGACACAAAAGTAGTATTTGGAAATAATGCCAAATATTCAGAAACTTATACCTAATAGACTTCTAGAAATAACTTGATTGTGAAAATACCCATACATCTACATATGTATACAGTAAGGCTTTTGTCTTACTAAATTATCAATAAAAATCAATCTCTTTTAAAACAAAATTAATTTTATTTAGATTGAAATAAAATATAAAAATTTGATTTTCTTCATCAAAAATAACAGCAATATTTTCCACATTATTTCTAAATAAACCACAAAACACTTATTTGTATAGCTTTTCTAGGTTTTTTTTTAATTAAGCTTTTTTTAAAATGCAGGCTTCTGTATCATGTACATCCTTATCATCTAAAGGTGAGAGTTATGTTACAAAACATTAAAGCCAGTACAGGTACTCTCCAAGTTACAAACAAGAAAGTTTCTGTAGGTTTGTTCTTAAGTTGAATTTGTATGTAAGCTGGAACAGGTCCATTTACCTATTATAGCTTCTGTTCATAAGTACAAGGTATCAGTTGGATGTTTGTAACGAGGGGACTACTGTAACAGCCTCCATTTGTAAGCCTGAGTTGTAACATAAGTCAGATGTTTGTAACTTGGGGAATGCCCATAGTTACAGTATGGTAAAACTAAACATATTGCTCCCCCAAATGCCTTAACCACACAGGAGGTTAATTATTTACATACAAATTATCCCAAAGTGTCCTGCTTTTAAATGTGAAAAATGACATCTATCAACTGACAAATATCCACCTGGGACATCTGTGACTACTCCAGATAGAGACACCTCCCCAGGATCTCCCCAGTCTTTGTCTCATCATTTCTAATACGTATAACAATTTATAACACAGCAATCTGTTTCGAAGTTTACACAGAAATCTAGGGTAAAGAATTACAGATAAACAATTGGAGGGTTTAATTATGTTAGCAGTGAAATCTCAAACTAGGAAGTTAAGTGTGCAGTGAATTCTGGATCAGAGTGTCTTTGAAACTCTAATGTCCACGCACATCACCTGGGGATATTATGATGAAAATACACTCTAATTCCACAGCTCCCAGAATGACACCTGAGATGCCACATTCCTAACTAGTTCCTAGCAATGCCCTTGCTGCCATCCACAGACCACATTTTGAATCACAACCTTTTTTTTGTTTTTTTGTAGAGATAGTCTCACTTTCTCTCCCTAGGTAGAGTGCCATGGCGTCACACAGCTCACAGCAACCTCCAACTCCTGGGCTTAAGCGATTCTCTTGCCTCGGCCTCCCGAGTAGCTGGGACTACAGGCGCCTGCCACAACGCCCGGCTATTTTTCTGTTTTTTTGTAGTTTGGTTGAGGCCAGGTTTGAACCCACCACCTTTGGTATATGGGACCGGTGCCCTACTTGATGAGCCACAGACGCCACCCTGAATCACAACATTTTAAGAGTATTCTTCAGATAAGTCTTCAACTCAAATACTCAGCATACTTTCTGATTTATTTTCACCTACCACCATATTAACAGATCAATAAATGTGGTGATAAAAAGAATAAAAATAAAAAATTGTACGAATTGCCAGGAAGAACTCACAGGACTTAGTGATAAAAAATAAAAGTGACAAAGTAAGAGATAGAGACCAAAATGTCTACACATTCTACACATGAGATTAAAAAGCACAAAGGTACTTGTGAAGTCAGAAAATCTTAGCAGATCTGCTGAAGTAACGTGTAAAGTGATAATGACCCATCAAGATGAAAACGTCTAGTAGGCAATTAAGAACAAAGAACGTTGTGGCAGGCGCCTGTAGTCCCAGCTACTGGGGAGGCTGAGGCAAGAGAATCGCCTAAGACCAGGACTTGGAGGTTGCTGTGAGCTGTGTGATGCCACGGCACTCTACTGAGGGCGATAAAGTGAGACTCTGTCTCTACAAAAAAAAAAAAAAAGAACAAAGAACGCAAGACTGAAGTTCAAACTCGAGATACACATACAAGCACCTTCTTTAAGTTGATGGTTACAGTTCTGAGAAAAAGAGCAAAAACAAAAAGTTTTAAAGAGAGAATACTAAATCTTAGAGAAAAAATGAAAATCTGTACAAAAATCGAAAAAGGAGAAAGTTTTAAGAACAGATGTTGAAGTGTCAAGTGAGAAGTCAAGAGTAATGGGGCTAGGAAAGAACACCAGGATATGGTAATTAAGAGATCACAGGTGACTTCATAGAGATTAAGTAGAGTGAGGGAGGAAATTCATCCACTCTGAATTCCATTAGTAGATTAGGAAGGAAGGAGGAAGAGAGAGAAAGCTGGAGGGAAGGAGGGAGGGAATTCACCTATTCTTAATTCCATTACCAGACTAAACTCTTGCACCATTTTATTCTCCTCCTCCAAATCTTAAACACAGTTTTCTTTTTAATTTTCCTCTAAATTGCTTTCATGACCATCTTGACCTCAGTCCTTCTAAAACTGACTTTATTTTGCACAACTTAAATTCTTAAATTCTCTGCCAGTAAGAACAGACTAGTTGCTTTTCTTGAATACCGCTCATCACCTTGTTGGCACTTTCCTATACACCATTTCCCTTTCCTAAAAGATTCTGCTTGTGACCACACAAGTCCTACCCCATCTCCTTCAAGTCTTTCTTTATGACATCACTCCTCCATTCACCTTTCCTAGAAATGTCTCTAGTTCATGACATCTTGTCACACACAATATGCCACAATAAAACCTGCTACTTTGTTTTGTTTTGTTTTCATTTGTAATTAGTCCTGTCTACTAATGTAGATGATAAATATGTCATTGGGAAGGTTCTATATGACACTCTGCATACTTGTGAATTCATCCTAGAAAAAGTGCTACACACCTCACTGTTGAACATCACTGGGTCATATGACAACAGCTCTGACAGCCATGCCAGAATAAGAGTTCCAAGACTGCTCTGAAGAGTAACTAGGCATTGGGATCAGTGCACAGCCTCCCGAGGGGAGCGCCTCCGTGTTGACCATTATGATGGTCAGCAATGAGGTATGCAGCACTGTTCATGATGACTTCATGAACTTAAATGCAGGACTAAATATCTGCTATCTTGTTTGAGCTACAGTATTTTTTATAGCAGGTAAACCTGTAATGTATCTAATTAAATGTAAATTATATTTAAATGCTGGCAGCAGCAAACAAAACACACCAGAAATTTAATAATCACTGATTTCAGAGCCTAAATTCTAAGAGGGGTTAAATAAAACACTTTTTCTTTAAACCTAAGTTTTCTAAATTCTATTTAAATCACCAATTATGTATTAAGTGTCTATTTTAACCAAAGTACTAATGAAGAAGACAAAATACAAATCTTGCCTTCAAAAAGCTTGGCCTCTAGCAAACCTGATGATGGTTACAGCATTAAGTACAAATAATCAGGAGACATGGAAGAAGAAAAGATGAAAGTTGCACAGTGGTATCACTGCAAGCTTTGTAAAGCCAGCGGCAACTGATATTATTGAAAGATAAATTGGATGGCATCTGTAGCTCAAGTGGCTAAGGCACCAGCCACATACGCCGGAGCTGGCAGGTTCGAATCCAGCATGGGCCAGCCAAACAACAATGACGACTACAACCAAAAAACAGCTGGGCATTGTGGCAGGCGCCTGTAGTCCCAGCTACTTGGGAGACTGAGGCAAGAGAATCACTTAAGCCCAGGAGGTTGCTGTAAGCTGTCATGCAATAGCACTCTACCAAGGGCAACAGCTTGAAGCTCTGTCTCAAAAAAATAAAGAAAGAAAGATAAATCATAGCGTGCACAGTAATTCATGCCTACAATCCTAGTAATTTAGGCTAAGGACGGAGGATTACTTAAGGACAGGAGTTTCATAATGGCAGGCAACATAACAGGAGCTGTTGCCTCTCTACAAAAAAATTAAAAAATTAGTCTGGCCTACTCTTGTGCACCTATAGTCCCAGCTACCAAGAAATTATACACTTATAATAAGTGAATTTTATAGCATGTAAGTTATTAATATATATCAATAAAGCTTCCTTAAATATTTTTTATAAACTGAAAATAAAACATGATGAGGAACAGAAAACTTTAACAGTTAATTTCAAAACTTAGTTCTTCCATAAAACTTCCCTCAATGCCCCAAGAGCATTTTTTAAATAACATTTATCATGATGATTTATAGTTAATTGTTTTAGCTGTCTTTTCTAAGAAACAGTGTTCTTTTGCAAACAAGAACTTCATTTTATAGACCTCCCTATGTTCAGTACCCAGCACAGTATCTGGTATAAACATTTAAGCAGTCTAGCTTACAAATGATAGCTAAGACTGGAACCATCTAAGTTACTATTAATCAATACTATTATGAAGCCAGCAGATGATCTAATTCTCACCCACATAGGAGAGAAACTCATTTCATTTCAAATTGAGGGGAGGGAGAATGAAGAAGGGGAGGGGGGCTTTGGGGTGCTCCCACTTAACGGGCACAATGTAGGGGTATATGTCGGGTATGGGACACAATTATAAGAGGGACTCTACCTAACAAATTCAAATACTATTACCTGGTTGTTTGTATCTTCACATCAACCTGAAATTTAAAAAAAAAACACAACCCCAAAAATGTTAAGAGAGTATTTTTGGAGGAAATCACCATCTTAATGAAAATGTAAGTCATCATTGATCATATTTCCACTGTCTAGTCTAACCCTAATAAACATATGAGGTAGGTAATATTACCACCTCATTTTGGAGATTAAGAAACTTAGGCTTAAAAAAAAAGAAAAAATGCTAGAAAGCAGGAAAGAAAGAACTAAGGCCATGACATAGCCAGATCTCCAAATGCAACTGTGACTACTCTGTGTCTATGACACAAATTCCATCAATCTAATTCAATTCCCTTCATATCAACTGACTGGTTTTACTCAACTTTGTCAACTTTTTAAAATGCTAAGTTACCTACCATTGAGGTTAATATTATAAAGATGCAAATAATTTTTTCATCTCTCCAGAAGTACCAATCCTTCCCATGTTATTATTAGTTTACCTTCTGTCCTCATAATACCCAAGATTAGAGACCGTAAGAAATGACTTTGGTTTGGTTTTATTTGTTGGGGAGAGAAACTACAAAGGATAGAGAATGTTGTTCGAGGGGAACAAAGAGAAAAGGATAGCAAAATCAACTCAGATGTAAAGGGCAATTCTTCAGGCAGTGTGGTAGGTAGTGCATACCTAAGGAAAGGGACACACACCATAATGCGAGGATTCCAAAGAGCAACCACCTGTATCAAAAGACTGACCAGGGTCAAACATGAAACAAGGAAGAACCCTTTCTCTCTCCCCACCACAAGGCCCTTTGTTGTTTACGTAAGAGAACGAAGCCTTCATAGCTCATGGTCAGCTATGTCACAGGCTGGGTATGGTTGAGGATCACCAGGAGAACAAAGCTGCAGCCCATGTAAATATGTTTTCCAAGTTATAAACAAGTGAAATATAAACTTGCAAAATAAATGGTAGCTGAGGGGGGTGAGAATTGGGAGTGAATGCAAATAAACATGAAGGATCGCAATGGGAGTGATGGCAATGTCCTAAATTCTGTTGGGGTAAAGACTGAAAAACTGTTAATATAGTAAATACCACAGAAATTTACACTTATAATAAGTGAATTTTATAGCACATAAATTATTGATATATACATATATCAAATAAAGCTTTTTTTAAAAAAACATGCTTTCATTTAAACATGAAATATTATACATTCCTTTCTTTTATTGCTTTTTCTTTACTTTGCCAGAAAAGGAAGAATGGCAGCCAGTCACAGAACTAGCAGACTGAATGATCTTAGGACGTATAGTCTGGGCAGATACACAGAGATGTCAGCCAAGAAGCTACTGACTTAGATGCCGTCATTTTAAATAAAAGATTTCTAAGTTAAACCTAAAAGTTTAAATGAAAGTCCCATAAATAGTATTTTAACAAGTTATTTTTAATTCCTAAATGGTTTCTTCTAGCAAATATATAAAGTAGAATGTTTGGGGGTTTTGGTATTAAATATATCTTGCCAAGAAATGTTTTATTAAGAAGTAGATAAATGCTCTTTAAAATATTCATTTTAAAATCTGAAAGTAACTACATATTTTGCTATAACCTAGTTCCCTGTGGTTATGTCACCCTCACATTTTCCTGTAAAGTAGAATCAGTAATGCTGAAAGATGACAAGTGAGGATGACATTTTTATGACCAGTGTTCTAGCATAACCTTTAAAAGCTTCAGAAGAGTTATCACAATGCTGATTAGAAGAAAGTTTCCACACACTCTTTTAATCAATAATTTCCTAGAGGTTGGAATATGAAACATTAATAGAAGCCAACAGATTGTGATCACTCAAAAACAAGTGCACAGCACATTTCCATATCTTAAAAGTAAAACAAAAATCTCAACTACTCCAGCAAATACAAAGATCCCCCACAAAAATCGAGACAATTAATTTCTTCTTCTAAATTTTGTCTGAAACAAAACTGACATCAATAAGAACATTTTCATTTTATTAAAAAAACAAAATAAATAATCTTTAACACACTGCCTTCAACTTTCCTCAATATATTTGGTAATAACTTTGTTCAGAACCAAACTTATAATAGAAAATTAAATCTTTGAAAGAATAGTTCTAATTCCCCCAATTCAGTTGATGATAAAGAGGAGAAATAACTCATTCTTTTCTTTCTTTTGTTATTGCAAACCATTCAATCAAACAAACTTTGTAATTATTTTACCCTTTATTTTTTGAATTCCATGACTTTCATCTCATTCTAGCTGCATATATATATATATTTACAGAGGTTCTACTATATATATATAAAATAGATCTATATAGTAGAATATAATATATATATAATATATAGTATTATATATAATACTATATATAATAGTCTATATATAGTATTACATATATAATTACATCATATTATTATATATAGTAATACTATATATTATACTATAATTATAATATATACTATTATACTATTATAATTACTATTATATATTATAATA
>CAUYON010203762.1:0-12242 GCA_963573935.1 Arctocebus calabarensis | reverse complement strand
TTGCTCTTCAACATTGTAATGGAAGTTCTAGCCATTGCAATTAGGGAAGAAAAGGCGATCAAGGGCATCCACATAGGATCAGAAGAGATTAAACTTTCACTCTTCGCAGATGACATGATTGTATATCTGGAAAACACCAGGCATTCTACTATGAAACTTTTAGAAGTGATCAAGGAATATAGCAATGTCTCGGGCTACAAAATGAACACTCATAAATCTGTAGCCTTTATATATACCAATAATAGTCAAGCTGAAAAAACAGTAAAGGATTTTATTCCTTTCACAGTGGTATCAAAGAAGATGAAATATTTAGGTGTTTATCTTACAAAGGATGTGAAATATCTTTATAAAGAGGACTATGAAACTCTAAGAAAAGAAACAGCTGAAAATGTCAACAAATGGAAAAATATACCAAGATTTTTTCAAAGCAATCTCAGTACCGAATCCTTCTAGAATATTACTCTTACTTTTTCACTGACTCACTCACGTCAATTCAGCAGCAAGTAGGGAAGTGACTTGCTTTTTATCAAATTGTTTTACAGAATAACTTTACACACTTAAATTTCTTCACATTTATATGATGATTTGTTGAATGTTCACAACTAACTCTTTCCCCTCCTTCCATGAGGGAAAGCAGAAGAGCACGGAGACCCAAGAGCAGAAGGTCAGCCAAAAGCACCAACACCCCACGGCAGCGCTATGTTTAATAAGGTAACAGACCATGGTTATTCTGAGTCATAGGAGAAGTTCGTTCAAAACGTGTAAAAGAAACCAAACAGGTATTTAGGACCACAGAATCGGTTTAATGCAGAAGCAACAGGAATCATATTCCCATCATATGCTAGCAATTCCCTGGTACAAAAACGTTGTGACAAATAATACACGTTTTCCAGTAAAATCTACCCTAACGAGAAGTGATGTTAGTGAATGCCAATAATTAGCCATTATATTTTGAGGATTTCAGAATAGGATTGTCATTAGACAGGCTAAACATTCAAAATCTCCATCATATAAAGTCAGACAAATTGGACATTTGCTTTGCCATTTGAGAACACTAATGGTAGAAAAAGGGACAGAGGGATTAAAAATAATTTTTAATTAAGAAAAAAAACATAGAAAGGAATGCTAGTTTTCTCTGTGTGGTTTAGGCTTCCAGTGCACATGAACTCCACGACAGATGTGGCTATTTAGTTTCAGAGCTCTAAATACAGCAAGTTCCACTTGACATTCTTTGGATTCTGATTTCACTGACACTCAAGGGCACTTCTGCTTCATACTATGAGGGGGCACCCTATCTACCAAGTTAACTGCTTAACTCTCTGGGAAAATGAAATTTTTAGGTACCAAAACAATTTTATTAGGTATTGATATTTTACATATTAAAAAAACAACAACTAAAAACTGATATACAGGAAAGAATAAACCCATTTAGAAAGAACTTGGGCTCACTTTCACTTAAAAGTCATCAGCTCAAATGACTGACTTTTCCACCCAGGCATTAGAACATAAAAAGTAGTAATTTGTATTTATACCCTTGTTATTGTGAGAGAAGAGGGTAGAAGTACACAAATGAGTAATCCCTTTCCCGAAAATTCTTTAACAAAAGAATTTATATTTGTCTTTAACAAAACAATAAGTGTTAGTGAGGGGAATAATTCCATTTATTACCTTAGCTATCTAGATTAAAATGCCACCCAAAGCAACAAAACAGAATAAAAAAGTAAAACTACTTTCCTTTACATTTACTTATCCCCATTAGATTATTAAGATGTAACTGATTTTGTTTTCTATATAGCCAAGGGAAATAAGGGAGAAGACTATTATAGATTACAAGCAGTCCCTGAGTTACAAACACTTGACTGACATGTAATTTGTATTTACGAGTGTTGGCAATTACAGGTAATAGGACATGTTCCTGTTCCAACTCACATACAATTCGACTTAAGAACAAATCGATAGAGTATATCTTGGTGGTAACCAGGGGTACTGCCGGTATCAGAAAAATTAAACAAGGTAGTAAACAAGCATGATTATATATATGATTTGGAATATCATCTGTATTGAAATTTTATGTCTAATACCTGGTTTAAAAATTTATTGCAACTAAAAAAGGTCATTCTATCATAAAGAGTTTGAGATGTAAAAGCAGATGTCTATTTTCACTTAGTTGCCCAAGTGCATCAAGACATTTAATTCTAACTCCCCTGATGTGATCACTACATAGTCTATGTGTAAACAGAAACACCACTGTATCTCAAAAAACCTATATTAATACAATCATTATATGTCAATTAGAAAAAAGAGATTTCATGCTTCAGAATGAAGACAACATTTCCATATATATATATGCATGCATTTTTTATAAAAGGCCTGCCATTAAATCTTTGGAAGAATTTTATTTTCAAAAATAAGTTAACATCTCAGAATCTCATGCTCTGAAATACTCAGGAAGAACAACTGCCGTTGCAGTTGGTGTTACTATTACAAGACTCCTGCCAAGAGCAATCATTGTGCCATCTGGTTTGACAAACTCAGAGAGCCAAAGAGTAGCCATTCAAGTAACAGCTTTTTATCTCCATCAGTAAACTCACTGCAGAGGACTGTGGTCGAGATTTAAAACCTAACCAATCTGGGAATCCAGCCATACTCCATGGCTCAGCTGACTCTGTACGAATGCACGTTGTGACTACAGTCTGCTCTTTCTTCATCATTTTACCCTCCTGTAAAATGACCGCTTTCTGGGAACAATCACACAAAATCAAGTTGCTGCTGCTGTTCTGCTTTCTAATTCGGGCGATTTCAGGCACCTTCACGACAACTGGGAACAGGTCACTTTGGGATTTGCCCTTGACTTACTCCGATATCATATCCTTGCATAATGGGAACCAGATCATTCAGCTCAAGAGTTTATACCAGGCAATGACTTTCACTTTCTGACCCCGTATTCAAATTCACTTGGAATGGACAATAAAGAGAATGAGAATCATTATCTCAGAAATGTTCAGCAATGTCAATGGCAAATGATGATGGAAGCCCAATTTAGATGGACTGAACTTTTACCAGAAAAAAATAAAAATCTCACAAAACCTTCTAGTTGGTCTCGAAATATTCCTTTGACTTAAAAAATGTATTTACCTAAATAAATATGCCTCATGGGGAAAAATTAACAAAAGTGCTGCTGTAATACATCACGGTATTAGTAAGACATTAAATAACACAATGAAAAATAAAATTAGCATAGCCTTTCAAAGGACCCAAAATGTTGAAACTCCGAAGTTACATGCCTAAGGGTCAATCTAACTGAGTCATTTCCTTAGGGTACACGTTGGAGTTTTAGGAAGTCATTCCAGAAATCTGTCTAACCACAGTGACTCAAGTAACAACCTACACATTAGAATACAGATGAGAGTTGTGACAAGTTTTAGAGATACTCGCTTTAGGGATAATTACCAGGAAACGGCATTGGTACATGTTTACAAGTGATGAAAGATTAATAAGCAATCATAAAACTAGAAAATTCTTGTGTTTGATATTTTTCCGGGTCATAATATCATTTTGCCTTTGTGACCTAGGCAGAAGGTTCAGACCCCTAGTTTCCAGGTAAATAGTAGTAACCTTTCTGATAAAGCTATTCGCCTGGAGGTACACACCCAAGATCAAAATGCTAACTATAGCATCTGTAGAGAAAGCAACCCCATGGTTGTAGCAATGAGATAAATAAAGCACATTCTCACCTCACAAAAACAACGCACAGTATCTGGGTGATGGGCATATTCATAACTTTGACTCCCAATGTCCAAAATGTAACCAAAACATTTGCTTCCCACCCTCCCCCCCCCCGCGTAATATTTTGAAACTGAAAAACAATAGGGAAAGACAAGTTAGATGTTATCATTAGCTTTGTTTCTCTGGCTAACACGGCCAGGTGTCTATGTTCCTCTTTGAACTACAGGCACATTTATATTGCTGAACCACAACGCCTGCAAAAGCAGCACTTTCCGCTCCCCAAAAAGAATCCGAAGTTTTCCTTGACTGAGTCCTTAAGAGAGCACACCTTTAACTATACACTTCCAAACTTTGTATCATTGTGTCACATTGTACTTCAAGTCCTTCTGCTTTCAGAGGCACACAGTGGGAGTGTTGGCAGTGACCTCAATAATCCAATAGTCCAGTGCCCTCATTTCCGTTTTCTAAGCCTTTCTCTTTGAAGGCTGTAGTAGTAAGGATAGCATCTCTAGCTGTTAGTCCTCTAGGCAACTTCTCTCTTACTTTCTATATTTAGAATTCAAAGCCAACTTCTGGGAAGCCCAAGGTCAGCGAAGTAAATGCTCACTGCCCCCACCTTCTTATCCCCCTTGTTGAAAAACTGGATCACAGAAGCATACAGTGCTGTACCAGTATTTCCCTTAAAATATATATATTTTTAATCATCAGAAATGCTAGCAATATACCCAGTATATCCTGAAGCTGTCTGTGAAAAGGAAAAGACTCTGGAGAATATTAACAGAGTTAATTATTATATTAACAGAGAATATTAACGACTTACTCGACATAGTACGTCCCGTACTGAGGGTCCTCTATCTTCTCCCAGCCATAAGGAAGCTCTGTAAGTAAAGAAAATTGAGTGACATGCTGGATTCAAAACTGACAGAAAAGAACTCATCAATGAACGAATTTAATTTACAGAATCAGAAAGGTGACGGTTCCCTTTCAACAAACAAACACAGCTTCCGTCTGGGGCGTCTTTAACAGCCAGTGAGCATCTCAGCAAGGACATAGAAGCCCAGGACAAAACATGACATTAAACTAAAAGGCATGTAACTAAATCACAAACCATAAAAGAATGCTAATTATTTTAAAACGATTTTAATCATTAAAAACTTTGTATGATTCTTTCTTTTAAAAACCCTGATGATACTCTCAGGAGACGTATTTACCCTGTAGTCCAATACAAAAAGCCACTGTGTGTTCCATGCTTCACCATCATATGTGATCACTTCTGTTATTATATTCTGACCCACTTTTCCCCAAAGCAAAATCCAGCATTGGATTTTTGCCATTTCAAGTGGGCAATTCAGAGGAGCTTAAAATCTAAGCAAGTACCTGCTTTTCCTTGTACTTGATCTGAG
Organism: Arctocebus calabarensis; assembly: GCA_963573935.1. Taxonomy (NCBI): domain Eukaryota; kingdom Metazoa; phylum Chordata; class Mammalia; order Primates; family Lorisidae; genus Arctocebus; species Arctocebus calabarensis. Next base: position 7,113 of record CAUYON010203762.1, on the reverse strand, counting down.
TATCAGGAATACTAACTTCACTCTCACGGTGCCTTGTGTAATCTGCATTCATGAACCATAACAAAGAAAGACCTTAGGTGGCATTATTTATATTTATTTCAAGTAACCCACGAGTAAAACACAACCAGAAATGTGAAGGGTAGTTGAACTTCTGATAGTTACAAAATATTTCTAGTCTTTTCAATATTAATTGACCCTGTCAAGAAAGAATCTTCTTCTCCTTTCCACTCTGCCTGCATTTCTTATAAAATTGAGGTTTCTAAAGAACTATCTTATTAGCAAGACATGAATTAGGAATGTTCCTGGCAGGTGGTTCTAGTGCAGTGGTTCTCAACCTCCCCAATGCCACGATGTATTTTCATTATTACAAAGGGGTCGCGACCACAGGTTGAGAACCGCTGTCTAGTGCTATTGATTATATATAGGAGTAGAGCAAGAATGAATTTTTAAAATCCCAAATTGTAAACTAAGATGTCCCACACTTTTACTTTCAATTCCTTTTTTGTTGCTATTGTTAATTAAAAAAAAATTTCTTTTAAGAGATGGGGGTCTCACACAGGCTGGAGTACAGTGGCTTACTATATAACCTTTTAACTCCTGGGACTCAAGCCATCCTCCGGCCTCAGCTTCCTGAACAGCTAGGACTACAAACATGTGCCACTACACCCAGCTAATTTATTATTACTTAAAAAAAAAATCTTTTTTTTTAGAGACAGTTTCTCACTATGTTGCCCAGAGTGGTCTTGAACTCATGGCTTCATGGGGTCCTCAAAGTGTGGGGATTATAGGCACGGGATACTGTGCTCAGCCTCAATTTCTTTTATTGTGTTTCTGTTATGCCAAAACACACAGCCACAAAGAAGTATGGTGGACAGCAAACAGGCTCAGAATATATCAAGACTTATATCATTTAACCTTAGTAACACTGTATCAACTTTGTAAATAAAAAATTATAATGAGCCTGGCAATCTATAGAAACTGCTTCACTCTGATAAAAAGAATTGTTGGGCATTCAGAATAGAAGACAGATGATGAGCCTCTTGATGAAAAATTATGAACTATCCTCACCCCTTTTCTCCAACATATTTTTCCTCATAGATATTGACTGGTGGTTTTAAAGTTTGGGGAATTTTTGTGGTTTTCCTTTGAAGGACCTGGGTGACATGCCTGACGTAGAGAAGAGGTAAGAATACTTAAAATATTCAAATAGTTGAAAAATGTGAAAACAGAACATAAAACTAAGAAGTGAGATGTACTTCAGTTCACTTTTATTCTCTATAGCTATGGAGTAATCATCAATTAAATGGGTACAATATTTTATCATCAAGTACCTGTTCCATGGATAAGAGTATTTTTGAACTGTATCTGTAAATATGCACGGTAACAGTGTTACCTATGGATCTTCTACAAAAGAAATATTTTTTGTTTAATAGACATTTTATTAAAATAGCATGAGAACTGAATGGCACTGTATAAGGATGAATTCTAAAAGTGCACCACAATTCTCTGAGTCAGTGGTTCTCAACCTTCCCAATGCCACAACCCTTTAATACAGTTCCTGTGGGTTGCGACCCACAGGTTGAGCACCGCTGCTCTAAGTACACCACAATTAGATTTGTATTTTGTCTCCAGAGGAATTCGGAGAATTGAGGGACTATAGAAATAGCTGAAATGGTCCATTTGATACCTGGAAAATCTGTTGTATTAACAGTTAATAAAGGTAAAAGGTCAACATAAAATATATTTCTCTGTTAACTTGGAAGTTGATTTACTATTTTAGTTAGCACTTTAAAGCAATTAGCAACTAATAGATTAAGTACAGTCCTTTCTTTTGGAGAGCAAACAAATGTGGCAATTTATCTTTTGGGTTACTTCCAGTAATTTTTTTTTTTTAATTAGAAATGGGGTTGTATGCTGCCCAGGTTGTACTGGAACTCATGTGCTTAAGTGATTCTCTCACTGCGGCCTCCTGAATAGCTGGGGTACTGGCTTGGTCTATCACACCTGGACTTTTAATCATTTTAAGCCCTTACCACTGGTACCATTAGTTAGCCTTTTTTTTTTTTTTTTTTTAAACAGAGTCAATTAATACAGGTAAAGGTAATAAAAGCAAGACTAAAATATCTAGCAATTTTATGTACTATCTAATATATCAATTCGGTCACTCATTTCCTTTTTCTCTCCTTTTTCCCTTTTCTTTCTCCTCTCTCCTTCTTCCTTATGCAGAAATACAAATTAGAAATAATATAGTTCTTTTTTTTTTTTTTTTTTTGAGACAGAGCCTCAAGCTGTCACCCTGGATAGAGTGCTATGGCATCACAGCTCACAGCAACCTCCAATTCCCGGGCTCAAGCGAGTCTCCTGCCTCCACCTCCCAAGTAGCTAGGACTACAGGCGCCCGCCACAACGCCCGGCCATTTTTTGGTTGCAGCCGTCATTGTTGTTTGGCGGGCCCGGGGGCTGGATTCGAACCCGCCAGCTCAGGTGTACATGGCTGGTGCCTTAGCTCGTTGAGCCACAGGCGCGAGCCAGAAATAATATAGTTCTTGATCTCAAGGAGTTTATAGTCCAGACAGGAAGAAAGGGAGATAAATGATAAGGTGAAGAAAACTACAGTCTTTGGGGGGTGCGGGGTGGTGCAGAAGAATGACACCAATTGCCTGGTAAGAGCAGCTCTCAGGAAAGCCTTTTAAAGCAGTGATGTTTGAGCAGTCTGAAAAGATGAGTTGGGATTAGGAAGAGAGACGTCATTCTTGATAGATCAAAGGGCACCAGGGAGTTAAAAATGCCTGGCATTTTCAGTAATCACAAATAATTTGGTAGCACTAAAAGTTGTATCCAAAGAGAGATGAATTTTATGAAGGAGCATCACATTATGACATTCCTGGAGAGCTGTGTTAAGGAGTTTGATATTTATCTTGATGATGAGGGGACTGATTGAGGACTGTGATGTGACTACATGCACATTTGAGATTATGGGCAGCAGGATGGAGTAGATGGGAGTGCAGTGAGAATGAAGGCAGGCAAATAAGAAAACCACGAACAGACTAGACAGAATGAGGAGGCTGGAACTCGGCAGTGGTAGTGGAACGGAAAATAGAGGCAAGGGGTCGAAGTGATGGGACCTGACGACAGCCGTGAGAGGAGGCCAGCCAGGCTCCCGGGTTTCTGGCTCTTTAGGCACGAAAATACAGCAGACTCTCTGTAAGCTGACCACCCCAGGGACTGCAGCAAACTGGCCCACACATGGAGGTGGTCAACGTAAGGAACGAGGCGCTGCACGGACGCACACGTGCTGCACGCCCGGTCTCTGACTACAGGTCAATGTAAGGAAGTGGCCAACTATGGAGGCTCTACTGCAACACTCTATCAAATACTTATTGAATACCTAAGTATAAAAATGACTATGGGAATAAAAAAGAGGAAAAAATTTGGATTTAAAGGAATTTAGGAGATGATCTATAGAAAGTGCCTGTCATCAATGGCTACTCCAACAAGAGCAGAATTTTAAAAGTCAGAATAGATAGAACTTGGTAATTAACTGCAACAAAGAGGGGAGGGTGAGGAAAAAGATAATAACCAGTTTTTGGCTCAAGCAACTGGGAGGATGTTGTGTCATGTGCTGAAGGCAGGAGGGGAAGGCGTTAGATCTGAGCAGCCTGTAGAACATCCTGGTAGAGAGATGGTCACAAGCTCTTGGCAATATGAACCTGGTACTTACCAAACAAATGTAAGATAAATATTTGACAGACATTACAGTTACAGCTATGGCAATGGACATGACTCCTAGATAAATTGTGAATAGAAGAAGGTGGAGAACAGAGCTTAGGGAGCACTAATATTTTAACGACCAGATGGAGAAAGTAAGAACAGTCAAGGGCAATGGCACCGAGGAAGACCGAAGAGGAGCAAGGTCAATACTAAAGAACGCCTGTAAGGCCGCCAGGAATAAAAGTAAGGGCTAAACAGAGTCAAAGAGTCTGCTGGATCAGGTGGTTCTCGGTAACTCTGAAAAGAAGTGGTTCAAAAGTCAGAATATTGAAGGGAAAAATCAGAGCAGTGTTCTTGGGAACAGCTCAGTTGGGTGCGGAAGGCAGTAAAAGAACTATGGGGAGAGGAGGATTAGGGCTGAGAGGAAAGGTGTTTTGTTTATTTTTTGGATAGGAAAGACCTAATCTAACCATCTTTTCCTGGGTATAAAGCCAAAGCACTCCCCCAAAAAGTGATTTCAAAAGATAAAATTATTTTTGCTGCATCAAGCAGCTGGTTGGTTCAAAAGCCCATGGATTCAGCCTTCTTTCTTTCCTCTTCCCAAAATAGGATTGTTCTTGTTTAAACGTCTGAATTACGACTGCTTTCTCATGGTGAAGCTCTATTCAGTTGGTAATTTTATCATTCTCTGAGCTCCAAAATGGCATCAACACCCAATACATTTCTGAGCTTAGTATAAATTTAATCTTTCTTTCATCATAAGAGAAATGGGGTGGGTTGAGAGTAAAACGGATTCTTGATGTCGTATTTTTAAGATAACTACTTAACCAAAATACTAATTATTTTATTTGAATGGAAGAGAAAACATACATCAATTAAATCATCAGATGCAGTAGAAAGACACATTTGGGTTCTGAATATCAGAACACTGGGAAGAAAAGGGTAAGTTTTAGAAACTGCAAGATCTGTCTAGAAGACCTTAAATGTTCAGCAAAATGTAAACAATATCTTAAACTATAAAAACCTACATTTAAAATATTACTATGCTTGCTCTCTTTTCAGCACGTAACCCTGTGCAAACTATTGCAGGGAATATCAATTTCAATCAGCTATTGTCTATCCTGAAAATAGTTTATGAGGGGGTGTTTTCTCCCTATTGAGGGGGGAGATAAGTGCACAGGGGAAGTGGTAAAGGTTTGCTGAGCATAAAACAAACAGTCACCGGGTTCCACACTGCAGGCTCCTTACCCGCTAAGGACAGGCAATGTCAGACAGGTGTACCCAGTTGTGGGGATGGACAGGAGGCCTTACATTTTAAAGGGTTTGACATTCTTAGAGTCCTGAATACAGTTTTGCTTGCTCTATCTTAAGAAAGAGATTATTAGGATGACCACATAATGCACTGTTCCTTTTTGAGAATAAAAGGGGACACTATAAATAATTATGCTGGGACAACAGGAATCAGCAATCAAGACGTATGGTCGGTGTTAAAGGGCACTAGGGGGGCATGTCCATCCAATTCTTCAAATTCCATAGAGAACAAAAAATGACAGAAGCCATTTCCAGTTTCTCTGAGCCCCTCACTTTCTTTCCCAAGGAAGAAATCAAGTCTTACCCGACTGGTGCGTTTTACAGAATGAATACAGACAGCAGGCTGGGCTCAAGCACTCGAGTCTTCTCACTGGTTTGGAACCAGCCTGTCCTTAGAGGTGCATTCTGGTCTGTTCTTCACCAGGCCTGCCTCGTGGGAGGAGGCCTGTGGCGAACAGAGCCCAGAGCCTGAGGCTGAAGGCTGAAGGCAGCCTCCTGCAGAGGGAAAGTGTCTGCAAGCCCAGATGGACGTCACACAGAAAGCCACATCCACTCGCCAGCTGACCCAGGTGTCTGCCTTCTATGCCTTATTTCTCTACTGACTACAAACTAGTGAATGAAGACTGCCTTCTTATTTATTGGTTTCCCAGGACTTTATAGAAATGAAAAAGTATTTCCAAGAAGGGTGACCAAAATAATTTGGAGGGTAGAGTCGCTTCTTTCCTTCTATCCTTAAAGAGCGTGGGATCCAGTTAGGATGCAGGGTAAGTGCCACCCCAGAGCTGTGTCATGTGGCACTGCTGAGCACAGGGAGGGACCATCGAATTCTGAGCCAGAAGAGAACCACAAAGGAGGCTACAAAGAAATTAACTTTAGATTTCAGCTTTGAAGAATAATAGATATGAGTCAGGGGGACAGAGAACAAGGCTGACTCCTGGCAGAAGAAATGAGCATATGGCAAAGGCAAAAATAAGTCTGACTTCTAATACGAAAATACTTTGAAAAAGAAATACAGAATACGATTCAATTATAAAAAGTCTTTAATATTTGACCAAAGACTCTGGACTTTTTTCTGCTGACAATGTAGAACAAAACATAGAAAGAGTTACTTAGTTTTACAAAGACTAATTTGTCTATGCTTCCAAGGTTTTCTTTCTTTTTTTTTGGTAGAAACAGAGTCTCATTTTATCGCCCTTGGTGGAGTGCCATGGCGTCACACAGCTCACAGCAACCTCCAACTCCTGCGCTTAGGGTATTCTCTTGCCTCAGCCTCCCGAGTAGCTGGGACTACAGGCACCCGCCTCAATGCCCAGCTATATTTTGTTGCAGTTTGGCCAGGGCTGGGTTCGAACCCACAACCCTCACTATACAGGGCCAGCGCCCTACCCACTGAGCCACAGGCGCCACTTGCTTCCAAGGTTTTCTGGTCATACAGCCTCCTCAGTAAAAAATCTAAACATCTGCCCCCCAAAATATATTTATTCATAAATATGTGTCACTCTACCAATGTGTATATAATAAAGCATATGCAAAAAGTGACATTTGAAAAGGAGATGACTGAATAAACAATTATCACTATTTTACCCCAATGAGGTGGAACAAAGTGTCTATGAAGCGTACAAAGTGTCCACTCTGCCATTTTCTTACAATTAGCCTGGGCTTGCATATATCTGTATTAGTATAATCAGCAGTACTTTACAGAACTCTTTTAAGCAATGTTTAAAAAGACTTCCTATTTCGTGTAGGTTATTTTAAAAACTTTGAAACATAGTCTCTAAATCCACTTAACTGGCCACAAGTGAATCGCAAAACTTCACAGTGCCCTTGGCAATAAGGCAAGAGTGTCACATCCATTCCTCCCTCAAGACACTCAGGCTAGCATATGGAATGAGGAAGAATGCCATTACAAATCTGAGTATAAGCTCAGCGCCTGTGGCTCAATGGACTAAGGCGCCAGCTACATACACCTGAGCTGGCGGGTTCGAATCCAGCCCGGGCCCGCTAAACAACAATGACGGCTGCAACCAAAAAATGGCTGGGCGTAGTCCCAGCTACTTGGGAGGCGGAGGCAGGAGACTCGCTTGAGCCCAG
>CAUYON010203761.1:0-20765 GCA_963573935.1 Arctocebus calabarensis | reverse complement strand
ATCAAAGTTGAATACATAGGATTCATGCTTCTCCATTCCTGTAGATGTTTCACTAAGAATAATGTGTTCCACCTCCATCCAAGTTTGTACAAATGCTGCAAAATCTCCATTTTTTATGGCTGAGTAATATTCCCTGGTATACATACACCATAGCTCACCAATACATTCTTGGGTTGAAGGACATTTTGGCTGTTTCCACATTTTAGCAATTGTAAATTGGGCTGCGATTAATAGCCTAGTACAGTTATCTTTATAATAAAAGTTTTTTATTCTTCTGGATAGATGCCCAGTAATGGGATTGCAAGATCAAACGGGACATCTAGGTTGAGTTCTTTGAAGTTTCTCCATACTTCCTTCCAAAAAGCTTGTATTAGTTTTCAGTCCCACCAGCAGTGAAAAAGAGTTGCTTTCTCTCCACATCCATGCCAGCATCTGCAATTTTGAAGATTTTGTGATTTGGCCATTCTTGCTGGAGTTAGATCATATCTCAGGGTGGTTTTAATTTGCATTTCTCTAATATTTAGGGATGTTGAGCATTTTTTCATGTGTTTACTGGCCATTTGTCTATCATCTTTAGAGAAGATTCTATTCATCTCTCTTCCCCATTGATGTATGGGATTGTTGGTTTTTTTCTTGAGGATTAATTGAAGTTCTGTGTAGATCCTTGTTATTAAACTTTTGTCTCATTCCAAATATGCAAATATCTTTTCCCATTGAGTACGTTGTCTATTTGCTTTGGTTGTTGTCTCCTTGGCTTTGCAGAAGCTTTTAAGTTTAATTAAGTCTCTCTTTTTATTATTATTGTTATCATTGCTGTTGCTGTTATTGCCATGGCAGTCTTCCTCATAAAGACTTTCTCCAGGTCAATATCTTCCAGTGTTTTTCCAATTCTTTCTTTGAGGATTTTTATCATTTCATGCCTTAAATTTAAGTCCTTTATCCATCTTGAATCAATTTTTGTGAGTGGAGAAAGGTGCGGATCCAGTTTCACTCTTTTACATGTGGATATCCAATTCTCCCAGCACCATTTATTGAATGAGAGTCTTTCCCCCAGTGAACATTTTTGTTTGATTTATCAAAGATAAGGTAGCTGTAAGTTGTTGGTTTCATTTCTAGGTTTTCTATGTGATTTTAAGTATCTATGTCTCTATTTTTGTGCCAGTACCATGCTGTCTTGACCACTACGGCCTTGTAATACAGACTACAATCTGGTATGGTGACACCCTTGCTTTGTTTTTATTACTGAGAACTGCCTTAGGTATACGGGGGTTTTCTAGTTCGTATAAAGCACAGAATCATTTTTTCCAAATCTTGAAAGTAAGATTTTGGTATTTTAATAGGGATGGCGTTGAATTGGTAAATTGCTCTGGGAAGTATAGATATTTTAACAATGTTGGTTCTTTCTAGCCATGAGATTGGTATGTTCTTTCATTTGTTAAAGTCCTCTGCTATTTTTTTTCTTAGGGTTTCATAATTTTCTTTATAGGGGTCTTTCACCTCTTTTGTTAGGTATATTTCTAAGTATTTCATTTTCTTTGGGGCTATGGTGAAGGGAGTTGTGTTCTTAATTAGCTTCTCATCTTGACTGTTGTTGGCTTATACAAAGGCAACTGACTTGTGGATATTGATTTTATATCCTGAGACATTACTGTATTCTTTGATGACTTCCAAGAGTCTTGTGTTTGAGTCTTTGGGATTCTATAAATATAAGATCATATCATCAGCAAAACTGGAGAGTTTGACCTCCTCTACACCCGTCTGGATGCCCTTCATTTTCTTGTCTGGTTTAATTGTATTGGCTATAACTTCCAGCACTATGTTGAATAGTAATGGTGACAGAGGACAACCTTGTCTGGTTCCAGATCTAAGAGGAAAATCTTTTAGCATTACTCCATTCAGTAAAATATTAGCTGTGGGTTTATTATAGATAGCATCAATCAGTTTACAAAATATGCCACGTATACCTATATTCCTCAGTGTTCTAATTAGAAAAGGATGTTGGATTTTCTTGAATGCTTTTTCTGCCTTTATTGAGAGGACCATATAATCTTTGGTTTTGCTTCTGTTGATACAGTGCACTCTCAAGGTCTTTATGCTGTTTACCATGCACGTCTGCAAACTGGTTAATGATGGGATTGTACTTTTATCTCGCTTAAAGTTAGGAATGGCTAGGGGACATTTCTGGCCTAGGAGAGGTGCATAGAGGTGATATTTGTCTCTTCCACACAGGGCTTTAATTTGGAGCCAGTGCATATCTGCCATGTCCCTTTTTCTTGACTCAGTAGTTAGTCCTGGAAACACAGGGATGTGTCTCTATCATCTGGGGACTGAAGCAGGAATGGCATAGATCCTAGTCCTTTCTGCTCACCTGAGACAGACCTATCATATGGATCTGAAATAAATACTCAAGACTTTAAACCACTGACTTGTTGTGGTTGTCTTTCACTCAGTCTAACCTGGTTTGTATTCTCAGTAAATAGCATCATGCCTGTCACGTAATAGGTGTTCAGTAATTATTTTTTAATAAATCAAATACAAGCAAAAATGGAAGTAAAAGAAAGGCAGGATTTAAAGTGAGAAAGAGAGGACATTAAAGTAGAAGTGAAAGGTTCCTATCTACACCTGCCTATTCTATGACATTTTCTAGAACAACAAAAAGAAAAATTAGAGACATAGAGCTTATTATTATACATAAGACTGAGAATTAAGGTTAGTATTAAATTGTTTATATCCAACAGTAGATATTAATAATCTTAGTTAAGAAATAAAAATTATTGGCTGAGCATGGTGGCTCATGGCTTAACCACTCTGGGAGGCTGAGATGGGTGAATTGCTTGAATTCACAAGTTCGAGATCCACATGAACAAAAGGCAAGATCCCATTTCAACTAAAAATAGAAAAAACTGAGACAAGAATAGCTTATTCCCAAGAGTTGGAGGTTTCTGTGAGTTATGATGCCAGAGCATTCTACCATAGTGACAGCTTGAGACTTTGCCCCCCCCCCAAAAAAAAAGATAGGAATTATTACCTGATGTATATTCCATACTACTATAGGGTAGGAAATGTTCTGGGACCTTTACCCAAATACATTTTGATTTATTCTCAATTGGTTTCAATTAGCATAAATGGATAAATATAAGAAGACTACACATGCTCAAATCTAACCTCCATAACTTACAAATTTTACCACTCTGACTAAGTTGTCTTCTCTGAGCCTTAGTTCTTTTGACAATAAAGTTAGAGTAATAATCATAGCTGCCTCATAACAGTTTTAGTGATTAAACTTAAAACCCATGTGAAGGCTTTAGCCACATAGCTAAGGAATTTCATAGTTGTCATTTAGTCCTAGTACTTTGTGTTTGTTAAGTTCTCACATTGAAATTATGCAGTAAGAGTTATGTCATATGTGTAGGTGCATAAACTGAGGTGTAGATAAATAATGCAATTTGTTCAAAGTGAGAACATGGAAATAGGGTAGGCATCGGGCTACTAGGCTTTGTCGTTTGGATGCATACCACATGCTGTCATATTACATCTAATAATATTAGGACAAAAGATTTCAACACGAGTTTTTATGACTTGAGTTTGCAGAGTGTCTGCAAGGGAGAGCATATCACAGCTTCCAGGCACACACATGGAGGCACAGATCCTGAATGCTGAACTGTGAAATCAGCACAGAATTAAAAAACCCAGAGATAGGTGAATGCTACCTCACAGATAAAATATTCCCTTGGCTCTGGCTTGGGCAGCCAAGGCCTTAATTACTTGATGAAAACTTTGCTAATCACAGGGGCTGTTTAGCAGTGAGAACTAGAAGTCCTTCAGCAAGAAGAACTAGAGAGACAAAGGCACTGCCTATCTAGGAGTTGCCAGGCACACTGTTGTATAGAACAGGGATTCATTTTTTCCAAGACCTCCAGCAAAACATGCAGACATGGTAGCATCTGGTGGGCAGGTGTCCAGAGGGACTCAAGGAGAAAAGGTCCATGCCTTAAGTTTTCTCATTCACAGGACCTCATAATGCTCATTACAGTAAAAGCATTTACACGCATTTACATTTCTTTATTTTGAATACCCTATGTTCTTTTACATGAATCAACATCCAAATTCAATCCATTTGAAGACATTTAAGAGTCAAGTTTCCAAACCTGCAATCAATGGGTCAGACAACTTATCTATGATCATAATAGCAACTGACATGCAATCATTTTCCTACTGAAACCCTTCAATTGTGAAAAGTTCCCCACAATTTCCTTTGCATTAGTAACAAGAAATATTGTTTGAAGCTACTTGTGTCAGACATGTATGTATGTATTTATAAAAATAATTTTACTTGCTTGGTGTGGTGGCTCACACCTGTAATTCTAGCACTCTGGAAGGCTGAGGCAGATGGGTTACTTGAGCTCACAAGTTTGAGACAGCCTGAACAAGAAAGTGAAACCCTGTCTCTACTTAAAATAGAAAAACTGAGGCAAAAGGATTGCTTAAGCCTAATAGTTGGAGATTTTCTGTGAGCTGTGATCCCATGATACTCTACCCAGGGGGACAGCTTGAGACTGTCTCAAAAAATAAAAAATAAAAACAATTTTACTTTTGATTTGGTAAAAGTTATTTATTGTTGCCTAACAAATTACTCCAAAATGTGGTGGCTTAAAATGACATTTGTCATCTCACATTTGTTTCTGGGATCACTTATTAGGCCTAGCTGAGTCCCCTATTTTGAGCTCTCTCACAGACCATAATCAAGATCTCAGTCAAGTCTGTGGTCTCAGCACTAAGCTCAAGAGGGGAACCATCAGCTTCTAAGGTCATTCAAGTGGTTGTTGGCAAGATTCAGCTGCTCACAAGAAGTTGGACTCTGGGCCTTAGCTGCTTATTAGGAATTGGTTAAAAGTCTCTCATAATTTTCTGCCATGGAGATTTCTTCAGCATGACAGCCTACTATACCAAACTGAGAGAGAAAGAGAGACAGAGAGAGAGAGACATCACTAGTATATCAGAAATGATAATGTCTTACCTAATCACAAAAGCAACCATACTCTGAAGTCAGGCCAGACCAAGTTGCTCAGCATGAGGAGATTGTACTGGCTGGAAATACTGAATACTTAGAGGTGAGAAATATTCAGGGGGTGGGATTAGAAGTTTGCCCATCACAGGATATTATATCCATTTTACTATTTGTATGTTCCTTGTAACAACCTTCTCTATTGATTATTACGCCATTTAAATATTTTTAAAAATGAGATTCATAGATTCAAGTGAATTTTCTAGCATCATGACAACAATACAAAACAAAATTCAGCTTTGAGGCCACACACACCTGACTCCAGAACTTACCTCCTATTCCTCTGCAATAATACCTCATTTTTTATCTTAGTTGAATGACTGGCCAAGAAATATTAACTTATTAAAATTATTTAGTTACATAAACAAATTACACTTAAAAATTTTTTAAAGAAATTACATTTATCTAAAGCTCAACCTGTGACATTCTTGGGTGCTTCTTGTTTAATTGGCTGCAATTAACTTCTTTCACTAGAGAATTAAGAATGGAAGAGGACAGCCTCTGTGGCTCAGAGGAGTAGGGTGCTGGCCCCATATGCTGGAGGTGGTGGTTTCAAACCCAGCCCTGGCCAAAAAAAAAAAAAAAAAAAAAAAAGCCGAAGGGAAGAATAAACCCTGTACGATTCAAGGTGATTTATTTTGAGATAGATTATGAGATACTGAAAAACATTTGGAGGACCCTGCTTCAGCAAGAGTTTGATTAAAAAATATGGCTCAAAGGAACTTATTATCTGGTCTGTGGAGGTAAACTATCAAGAATTTACAGATACTCCTGGAAAATAATTTAATACATCGATTCAATTATACTTAATCAAGGTTTTCTTATATTTCCTTTGTGCCAGGCTCTTTACTAGTCATGAAAGATACAAACTGAGCAAGAAACAACAAATTCTGCCCTTGAGAAGCTCAACATTACAGGAGACAAAGTAAGGAAAGAGGCATTCACCAGACGCTGAAGAAGTTCTCCCTGAACACCTGACTTCTGAGGCATATGAGTTCCTCTGGAAGCAAAGGAAGTTCAGAAAAAATCATGCTTGCCAAGTTGTGGGTGCTAGAGAGGATAGTTCTGTTGAGGTACTTTCAACATGCTTTCTCTCTCCCACTTCATCCTGTGAAGCAATTAATATTCTCTCTTCTCTTTCACACCAAGGAAGTTAATGAAGATTGTGAACATGGCAAAAGAGATTGGTTTTAAAAATGGCCAAAAAAATGTTTCCCAAATTACAGCCAAAATAGGGATACACTTTGCATTCTCTAACCTCTTCTGACCATGAAGTGATGGCCTAAAATAACACACATGAATTATCTCATGTGCAGGGGCTTATGTGGGTGTGGCCAGACTGGGTCCTCTATCTAGGAGTTGCCAGGCACACTGGTGTATAGAACAGGGGATCTCACCGGTTGTAATGAAGGAGTCATTCAGGACCGTGTTCTTGGCACCAGGCTCAAGAGGGGAACAATTTGCTTCAGAGTTCATCCATGTCATTGTTGTCAAGATTCAACTGACTGTTTGACAGGGGCCATTTCCAAATCTTAAAGAAAAAAATAAAAACAAAAGCTATTTGGATTATTGTTGTAGAAGTGCTCTTCAAAAAAATGCACAATATTTACCATCTAAATTATATGAGGAAAGAGGAGAGAAGAATAGAAGAAAATAAGTGTTTTAAGTGAAATTTTTAACTCAAAGACCTCACTCATAAGGTTAGTTGTATCGTTTGATCTAAACAAACACTTCCACAATTAACATGCTTCTTTATAAAGATGTCCCTAATAGGACCTAGAAAGTTGAATGAATTATATTCATCATTACATTGAGTTGTCAGGATTAATTAGAAAATGTTTCTGATCATAAAAAAGAAATGTTTCCCAATTTTCTGTAATGAATTTAAATATGACTTAACAAAGGAGGGAAAAGAGGGTGAATAAAATTAAACTTGCCTTTTGTGTGGTTACAAGGACAGATATAATCAAGTTTATATTTATTAAGAAATATAATACTTCATATTTTTAAATTTCTTCTGTATGACCAATCATGCTTTTGTTCTTAAAACAAAGTCATTGCTGAAGTTATGTAATGGAGATAGATAACGGTGCCGTTTATGAAATAAAAAAAAAAAAATGTTACCTATTTCTAAGTGCTACCGTGTACAGGTATAACTCAAAGCCAATTAGTTTGAGCTTGAAGAGACAGAATCTGACGGGTTAGTACATGAATTCCTGCTGGTGTATTCACTGGCAAGACTACCATGGGCATCATTAGTGGGAAAGTATTTAATTATCACACCATTTGCTCTGGTAGCCTCTAAGCACAGAACAAAGACCCCAAAATTAGTTCTACCATACATAGATTTGGTGCAGATAAATATGTTGAAGTGATATCTTTTAACAGCTGTTCTTTCAAAAAAAACAACATTGTTTTTAGATATTTATAGAATATTAAAACCAAAGAAGACCAGGACAGGAGAAAGATAAACAAACACATCCATTTGACATATAGGCTACTTGCCTAAAGACAAAAGCTCTCATTTTACTTGGTAGTGAGAGACTTGAAGCTTTCACAGAGAGATCAGGAACAAGATAAGGGTGTTGCTTATCACTACTGTTTTTAAACATCATATTGGAATTCCTAACTAATGCAATAAGAGAAGAAATGGAAGTAAAAGGAAAACAAATTGGGAAGCATGACATATATCTATCTTTGTTCAGAGAGGACATGTTTGTATATGCAAAAAATTCATAAGAATTGAAAAAATACAAACCAAAACAAAGCAAAAAACCCTCCTGGACATAAAAGTGATTATAGCGAGATTGCAGGATACAAGATTAACATACAAAGGATCACTGAATTCCTATATACCACCAACAAGTGAAAATTGAAAACAAAACACATTGTCATTTGCATTAGCACCCCAAAAATAGAATACTTAGAAATAAATCTAAGAGAATAATAAAAGACCTATATGAGGAAACCTTACAAATGCTAGTGAAAGATATCAAAGTAGAACTAAATAAATTAAAATATTGTCTGTGTTCATGGATTGAAAGACCCAGTACTGACATGGTATCACATCTTCAAATTTGATCTATACATTCAAATCCATATATTCCAATCAATGCCAGTAAGGTTTTTTTTTTCTTTTATTAAGAAATTTATTCTTGAGCATATGGACAGACAAAAGATCCAGAACAGTCAACTTAATATTAAAAGAGATGAGCAAAATTTTAAGACTGACATTACCAGACAACTGACTATAAAACTGCAATGATCCAGAAGTGTGGTATTGGTGAAAATATAGACAAGTAGAGCAATAGAACAGAATGGAGATCTCAGAAGCAGACCTGCAGGAAAGGAGTCAATTGATTCTCAGGGTAAAGGCAAAACAAGGGTGAAACGGTCTTTTCATCAAGTGGTGTTGCAACAAATGAACTTACATATGAAAAACTTGAATCTGGGCACAGTTCTTACACCCTTTAAATATGTTAATTCAAATTGGTTTGTAGTCTTAAATGTAAAATTCAAGATTATAAAATTCGTAGACAATAACGTAGGAGAAAGTCTAAATGACCTTGTATATGGTAATGGATTTTTATATAGAAAATCAAAGACACAAAGTCATTAATGGAATAACCAGTAAGTCAAACTTTATTGAAATGTGTAACTTTTGCCCTGCAGAAAGTTCTGCCACAAGAAAGAAAAGACAAACCACAGACTAGATAAATGTTTACAAAAGATGCACCTT
Organism: Arctocebus calabarensis; assembly: GCA_963573935.1. Classification (NCBI taxonomy): domain Eukaryota; kingdom Metazoa; phylum Chordata; class Mammalia; order Primates; family Lorisidae; genus Arctocebus; species Arctocebus calabarensis. Next base: position 11,961 of record CAUYON010203761.1, on the reverse strand, counting down.
GTTATTTGCATATCCAAAATATGCAAATATTTTTTAAAACAAAACCATGGCAAAGTAAAAAATCAGATTTTGAAATGGGCAAAAGATCTGAATGGACATCTCACCAAAGAGGGTATGCTGATGGCAAGTAAACATATGAAAAGGTTCTCTTTAAGACCAGAGAAAGACCCCATCTCTACTAAAAATACAAAAGTTAGCTGGGCATTGTGGGGGGCACCTGTATTCACAGCTTCTTGGGCTGAGCCCGGCTTAGGCAGGAGGACAGATTGAACCCAGGAATCTGAAATCTGTGATGATGCTGTGCTGCTCTAGTCTGGGCAACAGAGATTGTCTCAAAAAAACCCAACAAACAAAACAAAGGTTCTCAACTTAGTATGTTGCTAAGAAATTTCAAATTTAAACAATATAGCTATCACTGCATACCTACTAGAATCACCAAAATGCAGAACACTGACAAGGTTAAATTGAGGTTGAGGATGTGTAGCTTCAGAAGCTCTCTTTCATTGCTGGTAGAAGTGCAAAATAGTGCATCTGCTTTGTAAGATACTTCAACAGTTTCTCACACAACTAAGCAACCTCAGAAAACTGAATTGCTAGGACTTACCATAAGATCTGGTGAGTATGCTTCTTGGAATTATTCAAATAAACTAAAATGTATATCCATGAAAATATCTGCATATGGATGTGGAAGCAAATAAGATGTCCTTCTACATGTGGATGGATAAGTACTGTGGACATCCAGGAATAAGAATTTTTTTCAAAGCTTAAAAAAGAAAAAAGATCAAGATGCAAAAAGACATTGAACAAAATGCATATGCTAAGTGTAAGAAGCCACTCTGAAAAGATTGCATGAAGTGTAATTTCAACTATATTATTATTATCCTAGAAAGGCAAAACTATGGACACAGAATAAAAGATCAGTGACTGCAAAGAATTGGTCTGCAGAGAAGGATGAATCATCAAAGCATAGACAATTTTTAAGGCAGTGAAACTATTTTGTATAGTACTATGATAGTGGATACATATCATTACATGTTTGTCCATACCCATAGAATGTATAACATCAAGATTGAATCCTAAGGTAAATTGTGGATTGGGGAAGATAATGATGTGTTAATGTAAGTTCCTCAACTGTAACAAATGCACCACATTGGTGACAATGGGAAAGGATATATGTGTAGGAGTGGGGAGGATATGGAAACTCTATACCTTTCACTAAATTGTTCTATGAACCTAAAACTGCTTAAAAACAAAGCATATTAAAAAAGAAAAGCTCATCAATTCAAAAGCAATGAGGGGGAAGACAACTATAGACATGGAATATTAGTGACATTATGATGCGATAACATAGATTTATGAGAGAAAAAGTGAATTTCTAAGACATAGCATGCTGAAATTTAAGCCTAGCAAGGGATAATTCAAAAGAAAACAGCTGGATGATTCATCTTGGAATCTCAGTGAAAGCTTAGAAATCAGAATGATTGTGTACCCCTGTAAAGGGAGGGCTGGGAATGAGTGGTTGATTATGTATACAAGAAGTAGCTAGATTTTCAGTGTCACTTTTCTCACCATGCCACCAGGTGACCACTTACGCAGTATAAGACGCAAGTTTACTAACTAAATAGATTGAACCAGAGGAAATCTATACTCAGAAAAGAGGAAAATTGCATGAAATGTAAAAACTTAATGCAAGAATCTTCCAGTCTTCTTTCATTGCTCTCTACAGAACTGCCTCTGAGGTCCACCTACACTTACAGCCCCCTCACCTCACAGCATCCTTTCTGGAGAGGTTGATTAGCCTTATGAAGAAATAGATATAATTGCCTGCAGTGTAACAGCAAGATTCATATTAAATCCCCCAGTAGAAAAATCCACTAGTGCAAGTTATTCCCAATGCATGTGGTAATTCCACTAATAATTTCAATAGCTCAAATTTGAATATTTCTAAAAATTTAAAGATCATTTATACCTTAAATATATCTCAACTATAAAATATAGAGAACACAATTACCATAGCAAATTATAAAAAGAAGGACAAATTAGACATAAAGGGAAATGAAAGAAATTATAATCACCAAACCAATAGATGTATTTATTTATGTGCTGAGAAAGAAGTGACATGATGTGGTGGCCAAAAAAATAAATGTTAATGTTAAAATAAGAAATCATTAGGAATTAAAAATTCACCCTTGGAAATTAGAATATAGTGGAAGAAATTTTGTATAAAGGACTTGTGATCCTTTTTGTGATAAGAAATAGAAATAAATTTAGATATAGAAATTAAGAAATAATAAGACATTTGGAAGATATGTTCAGAAAATCCAAACTTACAATAATATCAATGAGAGACTGAGAGAGAGAGAAAGCAATATAAAATAGAAAGTGTGGTGAAAAAAAATTAATAAATTTTCCAGAACTAAAAAATATGAGTTGTGAGACTGAAAAGAGTTTACTGAGTTTCCAACATATTTTATGTTAAATAAAACTAAAGCTCAAGTTCATCATAGTAAATTTTAGACACATAGCAATAGAAAAAAAATTGTGTGTGTGTGTGTGTGGTTTTTGGCCAGGTCAGGGTTGGAACTCACCACCTCTGTCATATGGGGCTGGTGCCCTACTCCTTTGAGCCATGGGCACCACCCTCAATGGAAAAAAACTTTTAAAACTAATAGAAATAAAATAGAGACCATTTAAGATGGATATCATAGTGGGAATGACTTTCTCAATAGCACAGAAAGCTAGAAAAAAATTGAGTGATGCTGAATATTTGAAAAACATATATATATAGAATGAAAGCAAGAAAAGATTTCATTAAAGCATTGAGAAAATTTGAGATTATAAGTTTTCAAAAAAAATGACATTCCGTGTACCTCTTTCAAGAAATACTGCAAGGTGAGGTCTATCAAAATGTGGGAATATACAAAAAAGAAGATATGAAATGTAGAAATGGGTTTCTCACTTCAGAAAGAAGGTAAAGAAGTTGTCATACACAAGAGGAAATTCCTAGAGTAAATCTGTGTGCTTAGGCCTACAGAGAAAATTGTGGCAATCAGAATGGGGCAGTGTGAGTGGCAGCTTAGATGCCTCCAGGATTTCCAAATGGGTTCAGCAGTGTTCCAAGGAAACTTGTCTTTGGAAGTATATTAGTGATGAGCACATGAAAAAAAAAAATAAGTAAATGAAAATAGTGCCAGTTATTGACTTTAGGTCATCCAAATTATGATAAGTATAATTGCACTATGGTTTGTCATCCAGTTGTAAGTTTTATTATCCAACCAAAACATTGGAATAGAAATGAATGAGGATATTAGGAGGACAGGAAGTTTCCGAATGTGGGGAAAGGGACAGGGAAGGGAAAAGTAAGAGGGAGATTCATCCTCTTATTTTAAATATAAATTAACGGACAATTTTACAAATCTAAGATGGGCCAACAATGGTAAGACGTTTTCTTTTTAATTTCAAAATACTAAGGGAGTACTAATCTTTTTGGTATATGGATAACTTTTACAATGCTCAAGCCAGGGCTATTAGTGTGCCCATCAACCAAATAGTGTTCATTGTATCTGATAGGTAGGTTTTAAAACCTCTCCTCCATGATCTCCCCACAAAGATATTTTTTTTTAAATCTAGAAATATTGCAGTAATTACCGAAAGGATTACATTATTTTTTTTCTTTATTAAGTCATATATACATAGATCATGACTACATTTATGCCTTGTTGGCCACGCGGACACACTCTGCCACCAGCGAGCTGAGGGAGCTGAAGTCTGACTACCGTGGGTGCTGAATGGAAGCTGGGGAGTGTTCCACCTGAGCTTGTTCCAAATAAGAGGTCAACAAAGCAGTAAATGTTTTTCCCCCTCAGAAACCGTGACTCTGCCCCAGCCAATCTGCTCCTCTGGTATCCCTGCAATGCGATATCTAGCTCCCTCTGGCAGTTCACAAAATTGGGGAGGTGTCTCTCCAAAATTTGACCCCATTGGGATCATTCTATTAATGCTGACGTTGAGTGGGAGGTGTCTCCACTGGAGTTTCCACACCTCAGCGGTTCCTGCGTCCCCCGTTGCAGAGACTCAAGCCTCCACTGCTGCTGAGTTGCACTGTCTCAAAGCCAGGCCAGACACCTTCTCCCCATGCCCTTCTGCAGAGTTACTGGATTCACAGTTACAGCATCGCTGTGCTGCTGCAGTCCATGCAATTCTCAGTCCTAACAAAGAACCACGGACATTCTGGTCTCTGCAGGGTTTGGGCTTCTAGACTGTCAGGCAAGGTGGGAAGGGTGGAAAAGTTCAAAGTGACAAGGAAAATATTTGTTCAACCTTCCCGCCAGAAAAGAGCATGCCCAGGCTTACAACAGGGACTCTGTGGAGAAGGAGTCCTAGTCTCCAGCAACTTCTCCCATGGAGTGAGAGATGAGAACCTCAGTTCACTGCTCACTCATAGAAATACCACAGCAAGCAAGCAACTCTCTTAGGGCAGGGATGCACACACATCCTCTTGGGAGGGGCTCTGTACCTGTAATTTGTTTCCTTGGAGTCGCAACTTGCCTCAGGAGAGAAGGCATGCAATTATCAATTTCTTCTCTCTGCTCAGCTCCCACCCATCAGCTTTGTTGGGTTCTTTCTGGCCGTTATCTCTCCCTCTGGACAGGAGCTTTTGCTGAAAGCGGGCTACAGTCAGCCAACATCTCCCTCTCCCCCTTGCTCTTGTGGAATATAAAAATTGGAGTTAGGGAAAATAGCCAACCATAAGATAGATTGAAACAAAAATGAACAAACAAACAGAAAGCAACCAGACACACAAACAAACAAACAAAAAACAAATAAACAAACAAAAACTCAAATAGCCTAATGTAAGCACTCTCAGCAACCATAAGAGGAAGGGAAGAAGAAGAAGAAAAAAAATAATAATTAAAAAAATTAACAATAACTCCTACAAGAAAGAAAAAAATTATTTTTATATTAAAAAATTACGACTATAAGTGTGCCATAGGGATCGACTTTAGTAGGAATATATTTATGTTGTAATATGTTTTCTGGACACCAGGTTGCGCTGTGAGTGGTTCCCAGGCTTATACCTGTTTGCCAGCTTAGATTGTTCTTAGTGGTTGCCTTACCCGTTTTGCACTTAGACCCTGCCAAACTGTTGGTTCCACTGATCTCAAAAAATCTTCGCAGACAGGTTTCTCAAATTCTCTCTGCAACAGTTCACGGGAAATGCAGGATATTCTGGGCCTGTTCCAAGTGCAGGGTGACTGCCTGCAGGTGACGCACCTGGCCTGCCTGTACAGGAGCCTGCAGTGATCACCATCTCCCAAATTTTACAACAATGGCCTCTTCCTATCCGGGATTTTTCCCGTCTGAGTGTCTCTCCTGCCACCTAACTCAGGTGGTGCCCCTCCAGATGGCACCCCCCTCCGGCCACCAAATTTCGCTCTGGAGTCCACCGGTCACCAATCTTTCCACACAATACCTAGTTTCCCCATGAAATGGGAATTGTAATCCTCCGTGGTGGGGCTGGGTGCCGCCTACTGCCCACAGCCACTGCAGCCGTGGTGCAGAAACTTTCCTGGCATAGCATCTTAGATTACAATCCGCAGCTTCAGATTACACTCCAAACCCAGTAATGCACCACCTTGCTACACACCTCAAACTCCCACCCCACACCAATATTCCATGCCAGGCATGATCTAGCCCACTAACTCTCACCTGTTGTGCTGGGAGAGCTGAGCTAAATGTCTTTTCCATCCACTATTATGCTTCACCCCCCATAGTGTGGAGGGAAGAATTTATCTTTAAAAACACTCAATAAAAATTCCATTCAAAATTACTGAGTCAACAATGTTAGAAGAATAGTAGAATAAACACAAATAGATATCCAGGGTAAAATAAGTAAGGGAATTATAGGATTGAATGGCAGATCTATTTTTAGATCTCTAAGTATTCTCCATATATCTTTCCAAAAGGAATGTACTAGTTTGCATTCCCACCAACAGTGTAGAAGTGTTCCCCTTTCTCCACATCCATGCCAACATCTCTGGTTTTGGGATTTTATTATGTGGGCTAATCTTACTGGAGTTAGATGATATCTCAAAGTAGTTTTGATTTGCATTTCTCAAAATCACATCATAATAAAGATATTTGTACCAGAATGTTTATTGCAGCCCAATTCATAATTGCTAAGTCATGGAAGAAGCCCAAATGCCCATCGACCCACGAATGGATTAATAAATTGTGGTACATGTATACCTTGGAATACTATGCAGCCATAAAGAAAGATGGAGACTTTACCTCTTTTGTGTTTACATGAATGGAGCTGGAACATATTCTTCTTAGCAAAGTATCTCAAGAATGGAAGAAAAAGTATCCAATGTACTCAGCCCTAATATGAATCTAATTTATAGCTTTCATATGAAGGCTAAAACCCAATTATAGCGCAAGAATACAGGGAAAAGGGAAAGGGAGGGGAGGGGGGGAGGATGGGTGGAGGGAGGGCAATTAGTGGGATCACACCTACGGTGCATCTTAGCAGGGTACTAGTGAAACTTGTTAAATGTAGAGTATCAATGTCTTTATATAGTGATCAAGAAAATACCATGAAGGCTATCTCTAATAGTATGATCAAAATATTTCTGATTGTATATGAAGCACATTCTGCCCTATGATTGCACCAATGTACACAATTATGATTTAATAAAATTATTAAAAAAAAAAAAAGAATGCCATGGCATCATAACTCACAGTAACTTCAAACTCTTGGGCTCAGGTAATCCTCTTGCCTCAGTCTCCCAAATACCTGGGACCACAATGCTCGGCTATTTTTTAGAGATGGGGTCTCACTATTGCTCAGGCTGACCTTCTGAGCCAAGCAATCCACCAGTCTCAGCCTCCCAGATTGCTAGGATTATAGGCGTGAGCCATTGTAGATCTCGTAATGTTATACATTCATAAAGGGGTCATGTTATACCCCTGCGGCTCAGTGGGCACAAGCCCCATATACTGCGGATGGCAGGTTTGAACCTGGCCCTGGCCAAACTGCAGCAAAAAATAGCTGGGCGTTGTGCCAGGCACCTGTAGTCCCAGCTACTTGGGAGGCTGAGGCAAGAGAATCGCCTAAGCCCAAGATTTGGAGGTTGCTGTGAGCTGTGATGCCACAGCACGCTACCCAGGGCGACATAATGAGACTGTGACTCAAAAAAAAAAAAAAAAAAAAGAAGTACATACATTATTATATATTACATCATACATTTTAAAAACATTTTGATAACTATTCCAACATACTTAATTTATGCATTTGAACACAATATTCTGAGAAGAGATTCGTAGGCTTCACCAGATTGTCAGAGAGGTTTGTATCACAAGGTAAAGAACCTCAGATCATCTTTCTAATTGGCATAAAGACATTGATTTTACCTTTCCTGAACTAGGGTTTACTTTTTTTTTTCTTCTGAGACAGAGTTTCAATCTGTCGCCCTGGGTAGAATGTCAAGGCATCATTGTAGTTCACAGAAACCTCAATCTTTTCCAAGATTAACCTTGGAAAAGTTAATATTACAGGTATCCTCCTGCCTCAGCCTTCCAAGTAGCTGGGACTACAGGTGCCCACAAGAACACTTGGCTAGTTTTTCTGTTTTTAGTAGAGCTGTTACTGGACCTAGGAGTTCAGCCCGTCACTCAAGCCAATCAATGGGCAAGTGGATGAGAAATCAACAGTCTCATTTTTTTTTTTTTGGAGTTTTGGCCGGAACTGGGCTTGAACCTGCCACCTCCGGCATATGGGACCGGCACCCTAATCCTTGAGCCACAGGCACCACCCAACAGTCTCATTTTTATTTACAGAAAAGTCATCAGTTCTGGAGAGCAGTGGGGATATTTCCCTAAAGAACTGCTCTGCCCTCCTCTTTTTCCTTACTTACTTTTTAATTCTCACAGTAAAAGTAAACATCAGCACTATTATTACTCATCATAGTGTATGTCAAACAGATTCCCCCTTATATGTTACAAAGTTACACAATATCTTCCTATCTTAAAGTGGTTATATCTTCAAAACATTTTTATTCTAGACTAAATTTATAGTTAGTCCCCATTCACTGAGTGCACAGAGTGCCTTGGGTCCTTGACCAGTACCATGGAGTCCAATTCCCCAACTTATCTATGACAGCAGGCCTTGAAAGTGAATAAATAATCTCCAGATGTCAGCACATAGGCTCATCTAGCGTTGTTAGGGCCTGACCAGCAGCACCTTGCATGAAATGGCCATTCAGGTGAACAATAGCTGGTAACACAGACAGGGTCGCACTCTTTCTCAGGGTGGTCTTGAACTCTTGAGCTCAAGCAATCCATCTGCCTCAAGTGCTAGGATTATAGGCATGACCCACCATGTTCTGCCTTAGTCCTTGCTTTCTCTCTACAACAGCTTGGCAGGTGCTGTCCCTAGGAACACGCCCCAGTTCTTCACCCACTTCTTTCCCATCCTATCACTGCTTGGCTGTCTCCTGTTCTTCCTTCAGACTTCAGCTTATATGTCATCCCTAATTAACAAGCCTCCCCAACGCTTGCAACCTACTGCTCCTTCTTATATTTCCCTCAACTAGCCCATGTGCTCTCTCTTGGTTCTGGGCCTTTGTACCCTTTCTAAATCCTCCTACAGCCCTCTAGGTTTTTCCCAGCACTTGCCAGGTGGTATTTAAGTTGCCCATTAGTGCTGCAACTCTAGGACTGTATCATTTTTCTTTGTGTTGCCAGTTTTTTGCAGTGATGACTTTCTTTGGAAAATTAAGGTCTATCAATGCATCCAATCTCTATAAACAAAACATGGGTGGATTATTATCTTAAAGGAAATTCTTCAGCTGTTGAAGTTCTGTAAATACAAGCTACTAGATTAGTCTAGAGGGAAAAAAAGTTATCAGTTGGAGCCTCACTTTTCTATTCCTCAATTCTTTAACTGTTTCATGCTTAGTTGTTCACTTGTGGTTTCTTTCATATGAAATTACAACAATAGCTATAAAAGTCCCAGTTTTTGCATTTCTTTTGATTTCCTGGTCTATACAAGCTGCTTATTTTCTCTTTTTCTAAGAAAATCAACATGCCAGATTATCTAAAAGGAGTGAGGTTGTTGGTAATTGAGCTAGTAACAGAGAAAGTAGCTTGTAAGAAGCTGTTTGAAAGAGAGAGGCGCCATCTACTGGAACAGCTGCAACCTAAGACTCAGACAAGATGGTTGTGCAGGAATGGTTGCTACTTTTGGAAAGATCTGTATTACCCATTCCCCCAAATTCGTCAACAAACCACAGCTCAGAGAAACCATTTTCTAGCAACAGCAGTGTTTTTATTCACAAGCACTATCTAGAACTATTTCAGGACTCTTCAACCTCTAGAATACCACACCCACACATATAAAAAAACTGTTGCAGGGTGGTGCCTGTGGCTCAGTGAGTGGGGTGCTGGCCCCATATACCCAGGGTGGTGAGTTCGGACCCAGCCCTGGCCAAACTGCAACAACAACAACAACAACAAAAAAAACTGTTGCAAAATACATTACCTAGATATTCCAGCTCTCTCAGAACTTGAGTGTTGGAGAATGGGTCTTCATTCTCTGAGTACAGCTTTAGAAAGACCCATTCTTTCCTTGAGAATGAAGTTCTCTGAGAATAAATGTCTAGTGTTATTTGGTGCTGGTCTGCAGCCCAGACAGGCCATTCTGTCTCAACTCTGAAAGAAGAATTGAAGTGTGTGTATGTGTGTGTGTGTGTGTATACAGTTTATTTCTTAACTCTTGCAAGAAAAACCCACACCTCAGGCTCCAAGACTTAAAAAGATTGTTTTTGAGAGGCAGGCAATGACAGAAGTGAGGTCCTTACTATTAGGAAGTATGACCCCATTGCAAAACCACCTCTGGGAAAACAGCCAAGCCAGAGCCGGAAGAAGTTCTAGAATGAATCCAGGCATTCTTCTCTGAGTCTGTAATACCAACATGAACGTTTTTCTCGGCTCAAATTCATTCCCTGAGCTGTACTATCTTGCAAAAATATCTTACCTTGCTATAACAGCTTCCAGGAATGTCTAGTGAGCTGAAAACTAAATAACTTTTTCATATTGAAGATCAGTAGAGCAAAAACTGAAATTCGCTTCATAGTAACATTGTTTAGGAAAGCCAAGATAAATGAATAAACACCAGTAAATTAGAAGAAATGGGATTAACATCTGATAGTATATCCCATTGTGAAATAGCAATGGATAATTAGCAAAAAATAGCCAGTTGTTTAAAATGGACAAATATAGGCTGGGCATGGTGGCTCACTGTGCAAAGCCAGCACTCTGGGAGGCTGAGGTAGGAGAATCTTTTGAGCTTAGGAGTTCCAGACTAGCCTGAGAAAGACCAAGGTATCTTCCTCCAACCCCATATCTGCTAAAAATAGAAAAATTGGCTCGGCGCCTGTAGCTCAGTGGTTAGGGCATTGGCCACATACACTGGGGCTGGCAGGTTCAAAACTGGCCAGGTCTGATAAACAACAATGACAACAACAACAACAATAAAAAATAGCCAGGTATTGTGGCAGGTACCTGTAGTCCCAGCTACATGGGAGGCTGAGGCAAGAAAATCCCTTAAGCCCAAGAGTTTGAGGTTACTGTGAGCTGTGATGTCACAACACTCTACTAAGGGCGACATAGTGAGACTCTCAAAAAAAAAAATAATTAAATTAAAAAAAAAAAATAGGGCGGCACCTGTGGCTCAGTGAGTAGGGCACTGGCCCCATATGCTGAGGGAGGCAGGTTCGAACCCAGCCAGGATTAACTGCAACAACAACAAAATACCCAGACTTTGTGGCGGGCGCCTATAGGCTCAGCTACTTGGGAGACTGAGGCAAGTGTATCACCTAAGCCCAAGAGCTGGAAGTTACTGTTAGCTGTGATGCCATGGCACTCTACCGAAGGCAACAAAGTGAGACTCTGTCTCAAAAAAAAAAAAATAATTAATTCATTAAAAATAGAAAAATTAGCCAGGCCTCATGGCAAGTATCTATAGTCCCAGCTACTTGGGAGGATGAGGAAGGAGGGTCACTTGAACCCAGAAGTTTGAGGTTGCTATGAGCTATGACTCCACAGCACTCCACTGAGGGCAACAGAGGGAGACTCTGTCTCATAAAAAAGAAAAAAAGAGGATTAAAAAGTAAAATAAAATGGACCAATACAAATGATCAAGTCATTGTAATTATCAGTTTTCTGTTGATTCAGCTATGGATTTAAAGGTCTGCTTTTTAAATTCTTGAATAACACAGAAACTTCACATCTGAAAAAAATGTTTTTTGGATTTTTTTGTGTTTTAAAAAAACTAAAATAGCTACTTTATAACAGTTTCTGGGTACTCACTGAAAGAATCACTTCCAATCGCAGTCCCAAGATGGCGGCCACCATGAAGAAGGCGGCTGCAGAAGATGTCAACGTTACTTTCGAAGACCAACAAAAGATAAACAAATTTGCACGGAATACGAGTAGAATCACAGAGCTGAAGGAAGAAATAGAAGTAAAAAAGAAACAGCTCCAAAATTTAGAAGATGCTTGTGATGACATCCTGCTTGCCAATGAGGACTCTTTAATGATACCGTATCAGATCGGCGATGTTTTCATTAGCCATTCTCAAGAAGAAACACAAGAAATGTTAGAAGAAGCAAAGAAAAATTTGCAAGAAGAAATTGATGCCTTAGAATCCAGAGTGGAATCAATTCAGCGGGTGTTAGCAGATATGAAAGTTCAGTTATATGCAAAATTTGGGAGCAATATAAACCTTGAAGCTGATGAAAGTTAAACATTTTATAATACTTTTTTCTAATTTGTTAATTTGTTTAATAAACTTGAATATTGTTTAAAATGATAATTTCCCTTCTTCAAATGACATGGAAAGGAAAACTTTCTTTTTTTTAAACTTTTCTTTTATTTAATGGAAACTTGCCTATTTTCACA
>CAUYON010203756.1:0-16606 GCA_963573935.1 Arctocebus calabarensis | reverse complement strand
TGAAGGCTACAACCCATTTATTGCACAGGAAGATGGGGAGAGGGAGGGAAGGGGAGGGAGAGGGTGTGGGGAGATGGGACAAAGGGTGAGATCACATGTGTTGTACATATTCGAAGGGTCAGGAGAAAACTTCTAAATACGGATCAAAAATGTTTTCATATAGTAAACGAGAAAATATCATGAATGGTATGTCAATCAGGTTGATAAAAATATCTAAGATTGCATGTGAAGCCCCCACACTGTACCCCATGATTGAACTAATGTACACAGCTATGATTCAATAAAAAAAAAATTAAAAAAAAGAAGACAGGTGAATGGCCTACAAGCACATGAAAAAATGCTCATCATCCTTAATCATCAGAGAAATGCAAATCAAAACTACCTTGAGGTATCATCTAACTCCAGTAAGATTAACTCACATAACAAAATCCCAAAACCAGAGATGCTGGCATGAATGTGGAGAAAAGGGAACACTTCTACATTGCTGTGGGAATGCAAACTAATATATTCTTTTTGGAAGGATATTTGGAGAATACTTAGCGATCTAAACATAAATCTGCCATTTGATCCTATAATTCCTTTATTAGGTATATATTTAGAAGACCAAAAATCACATCACAATAAAGATATCTGTACCAGAATGTTTATTGCAGCCCGATTCATAATTGCTAAGTCACAGAAGAAGCCCAAGTGCCCATCGACCCATTAATGGATTAATAAATTGTGGTACATATATATACCATGGAATAGTAAGCAGCCTTAAAGAAAGATGGAGACTTTACCTCTTTTGTGTTTACATGGATGGAGCTGGAACATATTCTTCTTAGCAAAGAATCTCAAGAATGGAAGAAAAAGTATCCGATGTACTCAGCCCTACTATGAAGCTAATCTATAGCTTTCAAATGAAGGCTAAAACCCAGTTATAGCACAGGAAATGGGGAAAGGGGCAAGGGAGGGGAGGAGAGGGGGAGGATGGGTGGAGGGAGGATGATTGGTGGGATCACACTTATGTTGCATCTTAGAATGGTACAGGTGAAAATTACTAAATGCAGAATATAAATGTCTTCATACAGTGATTAAAAGGCCATTAAGGCTATGTTAAATAGTTCAATGAAAATATTTCAGATTGTATATGAATTCAGCACATTGTGCCCCCTGATTGCACCAATATACACAGTTAAGATTTAATAAAAATTAAAAAAAAATAAAGAGTTTCCAGAAAGACTCACGAACACTTTATCTATACCCTGATAATTTGCTTAATTGTCCCCTAGTGAATTAAGCTCGAGTATGTACTGTTAGTGGAAATGTGTGCAATGCATATTTTTGTGTTTAAATGAAAGTATAAATTTTTACTCCAATATTCGTTGTTACCTATATATTATTATGTTATTGTGAAAGAGGAAGAAAAATGAGCATATGTCTGAAAAAAATCTTATCTAAAATAGAATACAGACAAATAGAAGCAACTGTTTGTGTGCACGTACATACAAATTTGCGCACACATGTGTTCTGAAAATTTATATTTAAGCCTAAGTTTGAGATAGACAAATATTTCACATCTGCCTGTGATTTGGTGGTGTTTGCCAAGGACTGAGCAAGTCAGATAATTATAAGGAACTGAAGATACTATTGTCACTGTTGACCTAGGAGTAGGGTGATTGGACTGTTAATAGTTGATCTTTCTAACAACTCAAATAAAACGAAGAAATAGTATACAGTTTATTTCATTGACCTTTTACCATTTTATAGACATGTTCTAGATGAAGAATCTCTCATTGTACAGAATAAAAGAGTTGTTTTGTCAATGTAAGTGTCTATGTGAGACAGACTTTTATTAAAGGTGATAGACATCTTTTTTTTAAATTGTTTGTTTTTTTACTCTGTCTCAAAACAAACGAGCCCCCAAAAAATATTGACATAAAATTCAGAGTGTTGTTTTTTTTTAGATAGCGTTTCACTCTGTTGCCTCCGGTAGAGTGCTGTGGCATCACAGCTCACACTCTTGGGCTCAAGTGATTCTTTTGCCTCAGCCTTCTGAGTAGCTGGAGCTACAGGCACACACCCTGACACCTGGCTGTTTGTAGAGACAGGGTCTCCCTCTTGCTCAGGGTGATCTGGAACTCCTACACTCAGGCAGTCTACCTGCCTCAGCCTCCCAGAGTGCTAGGATTACAGCAGAGATGCTTCTGAGTTTGTAGGGCCTTTAGTACATAAGCCATTCTCTTGAAATCCTATTTTTGCAATGGTTCATGGTTGCCAGTGTCATGGTCCCCATCTCACTAGCTTCCGGCACAGAAAGAGAACTCAGTCCATTGCACTAATGATGAAACGGGATGGGGATCATTAACCGCTGCTGATGCCATTATTGTTGTTGTTGGATGGCATGCATGGTTGGGCTGATTTTTGTCAGATTATTCCCCCACAGCACTTTTACAATGAGGATAAAAACAAATGGTTTTTATTCTTTCTATGAAAAGGGAAATGAAGATATGACATCTGAGCATTCAGAATGGCAGATCTGGTGTGTGTGTATGCATGCAGGTGTCTGCTAAATGTTTGAAACAGACTTTGTGAAAACTATAATAAAGCATGGCTTTATAGCATTTGAATATTAAGACTTAAAAGAAAAGCTTGATGTTATTCTTGGGACATAGGGTCATTTGAAGAGTTGGGTTTACAGGTCTAAATAGAAAAGTGACTGGGCAGACACACACTCAAGGCTTTTGAAGTGGTAACACAAAATTGGTACAATCCAGTCTCTATTATTTCAGTAGGAATTTTATAAATATGGTAGGCTAAGTTGGAAAAGTATCTCAGAAAGGAGAGTCATTTTACCTTATTAATGAGTTTTCTAATCAGCCATGAGAATTGATGAAATAATAAGTTATAAGTATACAAACATTCCTATATTTATCTAGGTAATATCAGCAACTACAGAGTATATCTCTAAAAATACAGATCCTATCACCACACTAAGAATATATATACATATATATATATATTAAACATTCCAAAATATTAGAATGGTAAATCATATTAGCAACAATTAATACTTGTACTAATCCATTCTTAAGTCATTTTAAATTTTTTGATATTTCCTTACAATGTCCCTAGAAGACAGTTTTTTCCTGTTATGAACAGTATCCCATTTGAGAGCTAAATAAATGGAAGTACATGGAAGTAAAAGAAAATTATACTAATACCTCCCAGAAACTAAGTCAAACAATAATACAAGAGTTTTACTGTGTGTTATAGCTAAGATTATTATACATGGTTACAATTCACCTAATTTTCCCTGCATTGTAAGCTACCCTGCTCCATTTTAAGAAATAGATTTGAAGAGACTGTTGTTTTTAATACAATTTTGTTTTGTTTGATACTATGTATTTAATCATTATAGCTGCTGTCTATTGTTCCGTTTCATGTATTTTAATACTTTAATCAATGGGAATTTTATTGGTGCTTGTACCCTGAGGCTATTGAAAGTGGAGGGTCCAATTTCATAAATATACAATTTAAATAGGAAAAAAATAAAACAGATGGGTGAGAAGACCATGTGAGTAATAAAGGGATAAAGTCCTTTGAGAATGAGATAAAAAAGGAGAGCTCTTCCCAGTTGTGGGTTGACATTTGAATCCCTGAGTTAAAGAAGTTAATTCAGGTTCTTTTCATTAAATTTTCCCAACTAAAATTTCTCTCCTGTTTCTTCAAAAGTCATTTCTAGTCCAAAAGTCTTTAGGGTCATTAAATTAAATAGCTGTAATCTCTTGAATAGCTTGACTACATATTGCATATTATTCTTTATTATTGTAACTGATGATACTAATTGCAGTGCCTACTTTTATTCTAGATTATAGTTTTACTCTGTTTCAAAAATCATTATAAATTTTATCGTTTGTGTATTTTGGTCTCCTCTTATCTAAATACATTTCAGAATCCTGTGAGTAGATGGAATATCAGGTGATTCTTTTCATATATTTCCCAGGAAGTAACATAGTCCAATGCCTGTAGTTACTTTAAAAACATGTGTGTGATTAATTGGAAGCCTATATATTAAATGAATATTTTCAAAAGTTTAAATTACTCATTCACCATTTCTTTTTATTCTTTAGTAATCCATTCAAGTTTCATTTCTTATATTCTTATCCAAGCAATACTAATACGAAACTAACAATTTATTAGTGCCTATTACCACTGGATGATGGACTGAAGAGATGTTGGGGAATCAAATCTCCAAAATTTAATAACATCAAACACTAAAAAATATGTTGAAGAGTACTATAATCTTCTTGTCTATATCTAAAACAAAAAAAGTTAAAATAGGAAAGACCATCAACTTTCTAAATTTTTGTTTATTCTCTTTTTTCCCAACTGCTGGGAGAAAAAACAAGATGTACTTATCTCTTAGGATTTTTTAACAATAGGTTGTCTGATTTTCTCATAATGCATAAACTGATGGAGGTGGACAGGTAAAACATTTGATGGGACTGACCTTCTGATGAGGAAGGAAGTTTCTACCCTTTTCCAATCATGCTGAAAGTTGCATTTCTTTTAATGACTCCACTTAGAACAGCAGGAAGCAAAGTGATCATCACCAGCAGGTACTTAGATAAGAGTGAGAGGTTGGCTGTGGACTGCTCTATTAAAACATCCCTGTCTAAACAGGGCTTCCTGGAGCTTAAGTGCCCATTGCTGCAGAAGACAGGATCCCATCTGCAAGTGCACGGCAAAGCTCGCAGCTCTCTCTAATGAAAGGAACTACATCAAGGAGACATCCTTAAGTAGATGAAAGATCCATGGCATCTAATGGGCAATTAGTTAACTTCATTGTTCAGAGTTTTTAAGCATCTGATAAATGGAGAAATAAAGAAAAAAAGCTCTGTGCAAAACACTGAATGGAATTAAAAATCAACCAAAGAGGAAAAAATTTTCAGGTTTTAAATACACTCAGTGTCATTTTATTTCAAAGTAAAAGAACCAGTGGTCACACAGTTTCCTTTTTCTGTCCCTTTGTTTCAAATTGAGGACCATGGCTAATGTCATCCCATTTGGTTAGGGCATCTGCTGGTCCAAGTTGGGTTTTTTAATGCATATTGAAATTGTTGAGTGCATTCAAAATGTTGCCAAATTTAATTAAATGATATTATGTAATATTCAATTTGGAATAATGCTGAAAGTACCTTGTTAGTCAATAGATAGTGAAATCCAGGTCCACAGAGAATAAGTGATTTTATAGGAAAGTCATGTTCTGAAATACAGGTTTAGTAATTTTTTTTGAGTTTAGTATTTTGTTTATTCATCACATTGTTCATTTTAGGGGTATGGAAAGGCAAATATAATGATAACATAGCAAATTCAGTTATATAAACTACAAAGGTACTATTTTAAAGTAACATTCAATTAATGAGTTTTAATGTTTTGCTTCACACTGGGCTAGGTTACTTCAGAAAACAGTGAAGGAATTTATATCTAATTGAGAGAAAAAGACTCAGATACAAAACAATAGAATACCCTGGATGAAGGAACAAACTGTATGATATAGATATGAATACTCCAGTGGCCAAGAGAGGGAGAGCTGACCATGGGAGAGTCCAACAGGGAAAGACTGTGGAAGTAAAGGAAATTCTCTTTAAATGGTTCGTTGGGCTTGGCACCTGTAGCTCAGCAGCTAGGATGCCTGCCACATACACTGGAGCTGGCAGGTTTGAATCCAGCCAGGACCTGCCAAACAGCAATGACAACTACTACAACAACAAAAATAGCCAGGCATCTATCAGCTTAAGAAATGTCCCTTCTATACCCATTTTCTTAAGTATTCTGATCATGAAGGGATGCTGGATATTATCAAAAGCTTTTTCTGCATCAATTAAGAGAATCATATGGTTTTTGTTGTTTAATTTATTTATGTGCTGAATTGTATTTATAGATTTACGTATATTGAACCAGCCTTGAGACCCTGGAATAAAACCAACTTGGTCATGGTGTAATTTATTTGATGTGTTGCTGGATTCTGTTTGCTAAGATCTTGTTGAATATTTTTGCATTGATATTCATTAGTGATATTGGTCTATAATTTTCTTTTCTTGTTGGGTCTTTTCCTGGTTTGAGGATCAATGTGATGTTTGCTTCATAGAATGTATTGGATAGCATTCCTTCTTTTTCTATATTTTGGAAAAGGTTGAGTAATATAAGCATACGGCCTACAGACAGATGAAAAAATGGTCATCATCCTTAATTATCAGAGAAATGCAAATCAAAACTACTTTGAGATATCTAACTGTAGTAAGATTAGCCCACATAACAAAATCCCAAAACCAGAGATGTTGGCGCAGATGTGGAGAAAAGGGAATACTACTACATTGCCGGTGGGAATGCAAACTAACACGGTCCTTTTGGAAAGATGTTTGGAGAATACTTAGAGATCTAAAAATAGACTTGCCATTCGATCCTATAATTTCTCTACTAGGTATATATTCAGAAGACCAAAAATCACATTACAACAAAGATATCTGTATCAGAATGTTTATTGCAGCTCAATTCAGAATTGCTATGTCATGGAAAAAGCCCAAGTGCCCATTGACCCACGAATGGATTGACAAATTGTGGTATATTTATACCATGGAATATTACGCAGCTTTAAATAAAAATGGAGACTTTACCTCTTTTATGCTTACACGGATGGAGCTAGAAAAGTAGTATCTTCTTAGCAAAGTATCTCAAAAATGGAAGAAAAAGTTTCCAATGTACTCAGTCCTACTATGAAACTAATTTATAGCTTTCGTATGAAAGCTATAACCCAATTACAGCACAAGAATATGAGGAAAGGGACAAGGGAGGGGCAAAGAAGGGGAGGTTGGGTGGAGGGAGGGTAATTGGTGGGAGCACACCTATTAGAAGGGTACAGGTGAAACTTACTAAATGTAGAATGTAAATGTCTGAACACAATAAGTAAGAAAATGCCATGAAAGCTATGTTAACCAGTTTGATGAAAATATTTCAAATTGTGTATGAAACCAGCACATTGCGCCCCATTATTGCATTAATGTACACAGCTATGATTTAATTAAAATGAAAAAAAAAATAGCCAGGCATTGTGGTGGATGCCTCTGGTCCCAGCTACTCAGGAGGTTGAAGCAAGAGAATCATTTAAGCCCAGGAGTTTGAGGTTGCTGTGAGCTGTGATGCTACAGCACTCTACCAAAGGCACCACAGTCAGACTGTTTCAAAAAAAAAAAAAATTAAATGTTTCATTGGCACTTGAGGGTAAAAAGACCTAAATGCTGCCTACAATTGGTTGCAGAATTAGGATTTATAGTTATGTAGCTTTTAACTGACTGATTTAAGAGTAATTTTTTTTAATTGTCTCCTTTTGTTTGGGAAACAGTAATAGAACTGTTTTTTTCTTATTTAACGACTGAAGATTTAATTCACTGAATACAGCATCAAGTACAGTGGTCATCATTAGTTAATACTGATAGCAATAACAATAATAATGATAGTATCATAACCCTGTCTTCTGGAGTTCTTAACACAGCCCCATAAATTGATAACATTTAATTTTTTCCCATATTCTAGATGAAGAAATTGAGACACAGAGAAAAGCATACTGACTTCAAGAATATGTGGCTTAAAATAGCAGTTAAAATATATTTTTTAAAAAATCACAAATATGACTGGGCGTGGTGGCTCAGACCTGTAATCCTGGAACTTTGGGAAGTGAGGTGTGTGAATTGCCTGAGCTCACAGGTTCAAGTCTAGTCTGAGAAAGAGGGAGATTCTATCTCTAAAAATAGTCCAGCATCATGGCAGGTGCCTATAGTCCCACCCACTTGGGAGGCTGAGGCAAGAGAATCACTTGAGACAAAGAGTTTGAGGTTGCTATAAGCTATGACACTATTGCACTCTACCGAGGGTGAAAGTGAGACTTTTGACTCAAAAAAAGAAAAAAAAATCATAACTGTTATTAAAATATATATTGTTTTAAAAATTAAAATAAAAACATTAAAATTCAAAGTTGTCTTGGGTCATACTATTTTTCAGTAGATGTATAAGCAGCAAAGATTCCAAATGAAGTTAAATTTTTCCCAAGATTTCCAGATTCCAATACTAATGTATATTTAACTGTAGTACTGTCACCTTTCAGCTCAATCATAAATGTGGGTATTGATAGTGGCTGCTTCTGAACATGGAAATGTGAATAAGCCCCGGAGAACAATGTCTTTTATTAGAAAGTTGCCATCTGTCTTTATTTCATTTTTTTATTATTTTGTTATTTTTATTTTGGGATTTTTTAAAACTTCCACTGTGCTACAGTAAGCCATAGAATTTCCCTATCCTTTCAGTGGCAGCTCATGGTAAAATAAACTCACCATGATAAGATAAATAGCAACTTTTTAATGAAAACCACTTTGTGGTTAGGTTGGTTAGGTTACAGTTCCTCAAAGTGCATCTCATATCTTATTTCTTAATATCAAAACCAATGACCTATTCATCAAAAGATTGTCTTTTCTGTTCTATAATCTACATGATTTACAAAGTCCTCCTCCAACATTTTTATCATATCCTCTCAGTGTAAGACCTTGAGTGACCGTGCAACCATAACTTCTTAGAGCAAAAATTTGACAATGTTTGTTTAGAAGACAAAGACATGTTTGGTTCACTATTTTGAATATCATGTTTGGGAAACGTTGGCAAAGTAGGTAGGTAAGCAATTTTTATTTGTTTGAATAATTTCTCTCCCCATAAAGATCAAAGTACTTTTAAAAGTGGAAGAACGTGGATCTGGAACTGGCTATAATATGCTATAGATGTCTGGGCTGAGATTTATAGCATTTAGGCTATAGACATCTGGGCTGAGATTTTTCTAAGTATCCGCCCACCTGCTTGTGAGAGGGGTGTGTGCAGCATGCCTCAGCTAGAGCATACCTGATGTTGCTTCCATAATACAGAGGCAGGGGCTGCTGAATTGCCACAGAGATGCCCCTATTTCTGCTGATGCAACTGGATATTTTTTTCCCATTGGAGGGTAAAAATGACCTGATATTTATGGCACCTTATCCAACAATTAATATTGCTTAGAGAACAGTTAATTTGCAAGATTTCTATAGTAAAACCTTAAGAAACAAAATTATCAGTCAGGTTACAAAAGCATTTGTTTTACTTTTGACCATCAAAAACTATTTCTAAATTTCCAAATATATTTGGTTACCTAAGACTAACCAGCCAAGGGATTAAAATAAATTTTCTTCTCACTATAAGTTTCACAAAGCCTCAGAGTCACCATTGTGAACATCACTTTCTAGATTCATACAGGCAGTTGAAGAAGAAGGCATAGATGAAATATTTCAATTTGAGCTCAACCAAGTACATGCAATTACATTTATTTTTAAAGAATGTTTAAATTGCTATAGAAATGTATACTGCTTATTGCCACATTATTTCCTAAAATTTAGATTTATTGTTGAAAACAGGAGATGAATATATTTACATTTTTACCTAATGCAGAATTTTGATTAAGCTAAGTGCTGTTCTACTTAGTCTACTAAGAAAATTCCTTCTGTAGTGAGTGGCATGATGATAACTATAATTAATTACTCAGAAATTACTTATTGAGTTTCTTATATAAGCACTGAACGGGGTGATGGAGAGTTACTGCTAAATAAGGGAAAGTTATTCCCTATAGGATGAGAGCCATTGTAGTTGGAATTTGTGGGAGTTCACCAATAATAAATACTGTGTCTACAGTAAGCAATGAAGATAGAAAATAAGAAAGTGGGATATAATAGCAGGTGGTATGACATAGCAATGAATGATTCCCTACAGTCAGTGAAGGTGGCATTTCTGTTAGTAAGTAATGATGGGAAGGAATCCAGGGAAGTTAATTCTAAAGAGAATGACCAGTAAATGCAAATAGTAATGAGCTTCACAGGTGTGAGGGAAGGAAAGAGTGTCTTTGAGTTAGAACACTGGCAATATGAGACAAAATCTTAGGACATAATATTGGAGAAGTAGACAATGGTGAGATTGCATGTGATCATGAAGAGCAGGGCAACAAGTTTAGAGTTATTCTAAGTATGACTGGAAAACATAGACAGATTTTAAGCATGAGGATAACATGATCCGAGATAAAATAAAATCAGCCTGGCAGCTGAAGAATGGACCACACGGATGTAAGAATAGTCCCAGCAAACTATTCGGGTGCAGTAGTGTGTGGGCAATAACGGTGATTTATTCAGAGGTGATTGGGTTGGAAATGACGTAAATTGGGGATTATAATGAATATTCAGAAGTATCAGTCACATTTTCTGCCATATAAGGAAATATAAATAGTATGAAGAAAAAAGAATTGAGAATGAGATTATGTTTTGGGCCTGCATAAGTACTTCTGATGGGAAGCTGTGGAGAAGAGAAGGTATTTTTGGAGAAAATACCTTTTGTGTTGTCTGGGTGTTCATTTACTTGCATATGAAGTTTGAGATCCTTTCACAGGCATCCAAGTAGAAATGGTAAGTAGGCAATTGTATATGTGAGTATGGAGCTCAAGGATGGTATAAAGCTCAGCACAGACTTTTGATATCCAAAGCATGTTTTGGCAGTTAAATGATGTGGATCAGTGCACCTTGGAGGTATATGTAGATAAAGGGCATTTAGAGGTCAGAATGAGAAAGTGCTGTAGGTAAAGCTGATGAAGGCAGAATAGCCAATGAAATAGGAGGAGAGCCAGGTGAATGTGGTTTCAAAGAGCTTGGAAAAAAATAGTTCAGACGTAAAAGAAATAGCTGCTAATGAAAAATTACATGGAAAAGAAAGCCAAATGAGGAAAAGGCTGAAAACTGACTTTGGGATTTGCAAGCAATTATTTGCACACAGTGTACACGCATTCACACACATACACACCATACATGTTCTTACCAGAACACGTTAAAGAAAAATCATCACTCTACACAACACCGCTTGCTGTATGATCCCAGTCACGGAGTTGTGAAATACTAGCTCCTTCTGCGTTTGACAAATTGAATCATCAGTGTAGTACTATTTTGTATTATACCTGTGCCTATACTTATAACTTTATAGACTTATAAGACAGAGTTTGACCACTTTATAAAGTCATTTAAAACACACTGAGGTGACCTTATAAATCTTTCCAGGTAACCATATTTTAATTGATGGAAGAAGTAAATAAAATGAAACTTATTCTTACAAATATGAAATGAAATAAGTAAAAATAACAGCATTTTCCCTTTTCCCCAAGTAGTATAAACCTACTTAAGTGTTCTTATAGCAAAGGAAGAAACCACACAAAAGAGGCCCAAGGAGACTTTTGAAGGTGATGGATGTGTCTTACCCTCATTGTGATCGTGATTTCTTGAGTATATGCATGAACATTAAAAGTGCATTTTGTACATACATATAACAATTATACCTGTTTAAATAAAGCTGTTTTAAAAACAAACAAAAAAATCCCAAACCTTGTATCTTTGTAACAAAAAGGATGGAAGGTAGACTAAATTTTAGGGATTTTATTTGTTTCATTGTGTTTTTTTTAAAGGGTAGTCAATAATATTGATCATATAATTTTCTTTTTATTTTCAGTTAGATGTTTTTATCCCTTTTTCATAAGCATAAAATAATCTGAGATTGAGTAATTGTGAAAACCCAAATTTTACCCTCTGTATATCAATGGTGTCAGGGGTATAAAGCATGTGACAGCTGCTTAAGGCACTGAGGTGGATGTCAAACCCTGGTGTGCACCAGCACCATCTACGCACCTTATTTTTTTTTAATTTTATTATTATTATTATTTTATTTTATTATCTTTTTGCGACAGATTGTCACTATGTCACCCTTGGTAGGGTGCTGTGGCGTCACAGCTCATGGCAACCTCCAAGTCTCAGGGTTAAGTGGTTCTCTTGCCTCAGACTCCCAAGTAACTGGGACTATAGCCACCAATCACAATGCTCAGTTATTTTTATTTTTATTTTTTTGAGACAGAGTCTCACTATGTCACCATTGGTAGAGCACTGTGTAGCATCACAGCTCACAGCAACCTCAAACTTTTGGGCTTAAGTGATTCTCTTGCCTCAAGTAGCTAGGACTACAGGTACTCACTGCAACTGTTGGCTATTTTTTTGTTGTAGTTGTCATTGTTGTTTAGCAGGCCTGGGCCAGGTTGGAACCCACTAGCCCCAGTGTATGTGGCCAGGGCCCTGACCACTGAGCTACAGGCACTGAGCCATGTATGAAGTTTTTTACAAAATACAGATTCCTAGGGCTTTCCCTGAGATACTTGTTTAATAATTTTAGTAAATCTGTAGAAAACCCACATATCTACCATCTAGCAACCATATAAATAACCAGTTGATTCCAATATACTACTCTAGAGAATGAACATTAATAAATTGGGAGGGGAAGGTGGTGATGCCAACCGTCTTTTGAGAAAGTGACAGTTTACCTACATGCAATCCATAAATCATATGCTATTAAGTCTAAGTATTTCTTATTCCTATATTAATCAATTCCTATGACAAATACACATTTCTTATATGTATTCATATATATTTTGATATATGTGAGTTCATTTTCCAAATTATATGTATATTGTATTCATATTCTTATTTGATATGCTGTTTATTAATTCTTTGAATACTACCTTATATTGAATAGTTATGAGTTCTGAAATCTGAAATTTTGTAGGAGAAAAATAAAAGTTGGAGTTAATAAACAACATCCTCTGTTTTTTTCTAGTTGGGCAGTAAATTATTTATTTATTTATTTATTTATTTTATTTGTTTGGGTTTTTTTGCAGTTTTTGGCCAGGACTGGATTTGAACCTGCCACCTTTGGTATACGGGGACAGCTCCCCACTCCTTTGAGCCACAGGTGCTGCTCCAATTGATTGATATTTTTATCACCGGCTTTTACATTTAATAGAATTTTATATATTATTTAGCTTTAAAGATGGCCTAAAACCCATTTCAAAATAAGCTATTTTTCAAATATCTCTGTAAAGAAAGGAGTTGGGCAGCGCCTGTGGCTCAGTGAGTAGGGCGCCAGCCCCATATACTGAGGGTGGCAAGTTCAAACCCGGCCCTAGTGAACTATAACAAAAAGATAGCTGGGCATTGTGGTGGGCACCTGTAGTCCCAGATACTTGAGAGGCTGAGGCAAGAGAATCACCTAAGCTCAGGAGCTGGAGGTCTCTGTGAACTGTGTGACACCACGGCACTCTACCAAGGGCAATAAAATGAGACTCTGTCTCTATAAAAAAATAAAATAAAAAATAAGAAAGGAGAATTCATTTAAAGTACAACTCTAAACACTAAATTTGCAAATAAAAATGATTGTCCTAACAACAGAAGACCCTGAGTTTGGGAGACTGAAATTTTGGAAGCATCATGCACCCCAAATTTCTCTCTAGCTCTGTCTCTGTATCTTTTTCGCCTTCCTTTCTGTTCCTTATGCCCCTTTTCTTTCGTTTGGGGTACGGCTAGCACAGTATTGAAGGAAAGTCACTGCCTGTATAAGTTACATGTGTCTGAGGAATAGAAGCTTAAGCTATAGTTTTGCCTCTGCTTGAAACCAGCTGTGGGTATTTACGTTCCTGTTGAGACCTATATATTTTATTGTCCTACCTTCCTTTGTGATAGCATAGAACTAGATTGGACTTGGTATTCTTCACTCTAGGGAAGCTCATGGAAGTGGAGTTAAATCTATGATCCTTTCCACAGGGAAAAAAAATGTATAATCACAAATGCACAACCATTTTACATGTATAATCAGAAGAGCAGGAGCTTCTGGACTGGAAGGCAGGCAGCTTTAATGATTTCAGTGTCCATGGAGGGGAGAACAGGAGTACAGGTGAAGAAAGAGATATTTTCATCTTTATTCTGTTACTGGAAATCTGTTTTGCTACACAAATACATTGAAGAAAATGATGGCTTCCATTAGCCATAACAGTTGCCAGTGAGTCAAGCTCATTTGCTAGAATGACTCACATTGATTTATGAAAGGTGTAGATCTCACTGTATCTTTGATTGGTTTTTTGAACTTGGAATTTGTTTTTCTTCCTGCATTAATAGAATAGGTGCTTCGAACTTCATTTGGCAGTCATTCTTGGACCTTGGTGGGGATTAGTTTCAGTCTTAAGAAGGATGCTTCCCACCTTAAGCCTCACACAGGCTTCTGTGGCATTTGGAGGTGCTGCTATCTGAAAGGAAGTCCTTAAAAAAATTAAGAGGAAGTTCTTAAGAGGTCCTATTTTGTCTTGGGGTGTGCCACATCTTTTGGGGGCAAGACACAATTGTAAGAGGGACTTTACCCAACAAATGCAATCAATGTAACCTGGTTTCTTGTACTCTCAATGAATCCCTAACAATAAATTTTAAAAAAAAAAGTAGTCTTATTTTCACCTCTGTTTAATTAAGTATAATTTAATAACACAATAATTAAAAGTCTGATCATTATATCTCAGTATCTGAAATCACAACATAAACATGGGCTTTCTCTTTGCAGTTTGAATTAGTAAAGATATATAAATTCTCTCTCTTCTTTATTTTGAGATATTCTCAATACTTAGAATACAATCATGACACGAGATCAGAGCTTCTTAGATGAAAATTAATTTATCTTTTTAACTTTTTTATAACCACCAGACAAAAGTCTATGAGAAAATTAGCTATTTTATCATAAATTATTTAAATAACCTAGGCAAAAGGCAAAAGCTGATAGAAATCACATATTTAAAATAACATTCATGATTACTTTCCATTGCTGAGTCCCATAGTTGGAATGACAAACATATTATAGATCATGACAAGCAGTTGGGGTCTGTTACATAGTCTGGTGATGTTTGTTGTGAAAAATAACTCTCTCAACTGAGAGAGACAGTAACTTGCAAACAAAACCTAGGGTGACAGTTTTTTATAAAAGCAATAAGATATTATAAAGATATAATCTCTTAAATTCCAAGTAATTATGTTTCTCAAATCTTAATAATTGGCTGAATAGTGGTGCCCATCACTCAGTGGTTAGGGCACCACTACATACACTGAGGCTGGTGGGTTTGAACCTGACCTAGGCCAGCTAAAACAACAATGACAACTGTAACAACAACAACAATAATAACAACAAAAATAGCCAGGCATTGTGGCAGGCTCCTGTAGTCCTAGCTACTTGGGAGGCTGAGGCAAGACAATCGATTAAGCCCAAGAGTTTGAGGTTGCTATGAGCTGGGATGCCCTGGCACTCTACCCAGAATGACATAGTGAGACTCTATCTCAAATGATTATAATAATGATGATGATAATAATAATAATAATAATAATAATAATTGGCTGAATGAATGGCGGGATGGCTCTTTGGAATAACTGAATACTAGCTTGTTAAATAGTCATTTAATGATGGTTAGTTTCACTTTGTGCAGGATTATAAGAGCCCTTGTAACTCAGCATTCTGAGAATACATTTTACTAGTTTAATGAAGGACTGGAAAAGAGGTCGTAGATGACAGAAAACATCATTTTTGTCATTAACATAGTAGTAACAGGAACAGCCCCTGACAAAAGAAAACAAAACAAAATAAAAACATTGAGAGCTTTTGCCTTATGAAAGTAGCACTTTTAAGGGAGGATGGGTACAATGATGTTTAATCCCTCTGAAACCTTTAATTCACAGAGAAATGTGAAGCCCAGGTGCCTGGTTCTCACAAGATAGCAGCGCCTCATTCAGAGCTGCATCCACTCCTCCTCATTCATGCCACTTCATTGTTACCAGGTAAATGCAGTGTCATTTTATAGAGAACATTTGTTAATAAATTTAGCCGGTCACACATTAGAGAATTTATTGAGATCCTTTGATTGTACATTTCCAGACCACACTCAAGAAAGGAAACAACCTGTGGACCAATGAGAAAGAGCATCAAAAGCTGCAAGGGCTGCACATTTTTTCCTAATATCATCTCTTCTGGGAAACATTACCCTCCTGTGCTCTTCCAGACCATTGATTCTATTCTGAACCCATAAAAAAGAGATTATAAATCACAAGAAGGAGGTACTGGTAGAATACTATGAATGGTTTATAAGTTATTTTGTGAATAAAATTGAGACCATTAGAGCTGCAGAGCAGCTTTCTACCTCTAATCACTTTTTCCATTAAGTAAGATTTTTGCCCACTCTAGAGAGAGTGGCATGATTTTTATAGCAGTGACATACAGTAGAATTCTAAAGCATCTAGCAGGTAATGCTTACCAATTGCTATCCATTTCCTGTATTGTATAAGGGTGGCCATACCCTAATATAGGTGGTCCTGCCTCCTGACATTATCTCAGGGTATTAACCTCTAGTTCAATCTCTCTAAAAAAATAGAGTGATATGTTGAAAATTAGACAAGATTAAAAGTTGGTAAACCTGGGCTCCAATCTTAGTTTTTCTTAGTTATTTGTGTAGCCTTAGGAAAAATTTCTTTTATTTATTTATTTATTTATTTATTTTTTTATTGTTGGGGATTCATTGAGGGTACAAGAAACCATGTTACACTGGTTGCATTTGTTAGGAAAAGACCCTCTTACAATCGTGTTTTGCCCCCAAAAGGTGTGGCACACACCAAGA
>CAUYON010203755.1:0-47763 GCA_963573935.1 Arctocebus calabarensis | reverse complement strand
CATCTGTAGTTATAATTCATAATACAATGTAAATAGTTGTTGTACTGTTATTGTTCAGGGAATAACATTGTTCAGCAAAATGTCTGTGTTCAGTAGGGACACAGTTAACAGTTTTTCTTTTCCTTTTTTTTTTTTTTTTTTGAGACAGAGCCTCAAGCTGTTGCCCTGGATAGAGTGCTGTGGCATCACAGCTCACAGCAACCTCCAATTCCTGGGCTCAAGTGAGTCTCTTACCTCCGCCTCCCAAGTAGCTAGGACTACAGTTAACAGTTTTTCTATTTTCAGTCTGTAGTTCAGTTGAATCTGTGGTTGGGCAGAGCCCTTGGATACTGAGGGTCAGCTATACATTTCCTTATTTTTTAATTAATGATTATTATATTAATCATATTAATATTGTGAATAATAATTATTTTTTTGAGACAGAGACTCACTATATTGCCCAGGCTAGAATGCTGTGATGTCAGCCTAGCTCATAGCAACCTCTCCCATGTAGCTGAGACTACAGGCGCCTACCTAGCCTAACTAATTAGGCACCCACCTAACCTAGCTAATTTTTCTATTTTTAGTAGAAATGAGACCACACCCTTGCTGAGGCTAGGCTTGAACTACTGAGCTCAAGCAATCCTCCCATCTCTGCCTCCCAGCATGCTAGGATTATAGGGGTAAGCCACCGCGCCCAGCCCTGTACATTCATTTAATATTTTCCCAGTGAGGTGTTAGGCAGGGGGAGTGGAGAAGAAGCAGACTAGACTTGAGATTTAGGTGGGGCAGTTTTAAAAAATCCAGCTGAGCTGGGCACTGGCTTATGCCTGTAATCCACGCAAAGGGGGGATTTATGGGTGGAAATCCAAGGGGGACAAGGCAGGTGGACACCTGAGTTCAGGAGTTCAAGACCAGCCTAAGATCGAGATCCCATTTTTTAAGAATAGCTATGCAGGCTCGGCGCCTATGGCTCAACGGGCTAAGGCACCAGCCACGTACACCTGAGCTGGCAGGTTCGAATCCAGCCCAGCCTGCCAAACAAAAATGACAGCTGCAACCAAAAAATGGCTGGGCGTTGTGGCGGGCGCCTGTAATCCCAGCTACTTGGGAGGCAGAGGCAGGAGACTTGCTTGAGCCCAGGAATTGGAGGTTGCTGTGAGCTGTGATGCCATAGCACTCTATTCAGGGTGACAGCTTGAAGCTCTGTCTCAAAAAAAAAAAAAAAAAAAGAATAGCTATGCATTCTGACTTGTAGATTTGAGGTTGCTGTGTGCTATGATTACATGGCACTCTACTGAGGGTGACAAAATGAGAGTCTGTCTGAAAAAAACAAAAATAAAAGACCAGCTGAGTTTCTACAGGTAAGAAGAGAAAGTCCACCCATGGAGATTTCTCCATAGACCATTGCTGGCCTTACTGACAAGGGGCACATATTTTGATAGAGTATCCCAGCCTTGGATGTTAAGGATTAGAAATTCTAAGTAGGGCAAATGCAAAAGCCTGGGGTGATTTAGAGGTCACAGACTGAAAGGGGATTAACCTGCTAGAAAGCAATTAAGTAATCTCCCAATTGCCAGGAACACTATGGCAGTAATAATGAACTTCCTTGAGCAAGGTGGGAATACTTTACATTATATAAATTCTTTAGGGAGAAAGACACATGTCACAGCGGTACACAACTTTTTTTCTAATGGTCTCTCTTAGAAGTAGTGTTGCATCTTAATTTTTTAGAGTGGCAATACTGAAAATGTGTGTTTCACAATGGTATTGCCACTGCCTTGGTGGTTTCATTGGCTACCCCCCACCTTTCTCCAGATTAAGGCAGCCTCATATTCCTCATATGCTTGGTTTTCCTCTAGAGTCTGTGTTACTTAGCTCAGTTAATACTGAGCAGCTAATTATTTGCTAGGATAGTTTATCAGCTAGTAATGAAGAAATTTGAAACCTTGGAATTTTGAGGTTTGGGAAGGGAAAGGATGGATTGTTTTCAAGTGCCCTCCTACCTTGCCCAGTTGCTAAGACTCTTAAGACTTTATACCCAAAGGATTCTCCCTGCCTCAGGCCACCTGGCCTGTGAACATGTTTTGCCTTCCCTGAAGATAAAGCAAAATCTCTTTTCTGCCAGTTGCTGCTGGCACAGATTCAGTAGTGCTGCTCAAAATTATCTCTAGCTTTTTCCTTACTTTCTAAAAAGTCCCTTAATATTTTGTAGTCCTTTCTGGAATCCTTTTAGTGAATACATGGGAAAACTTTAAGAAATGGCCGCACTGGGTGGGCGCCTGTAACTAGGGCGCTGGCCACATACACTAGGGGGCTGGTGGATTTGAACCTGACCCAGGACCTGCCAAACAACAATGACAACTGCAACAACAACAAAAAACATAGCTGGACATTGTAGCGGACGCTTATAGTCCCAGCTACTTGGGAGGCGAGGCAAGAGAAAAGCTTAAGCCCAGGAGTTTGAGGTTACTGTGAGCTGTGACGCTACAGCACTCTACGGAAGGTGACATAATGAGACCCTGTCTCAAAAAAAAGAGAAAGAAAGAAATGGCAGCACTGAGCACCTTGCTGACTGTAGGACTAAAGTCCCTGGTGTGTATGTCCCACATGAAGATGAGTGTTCATCATCTCTGTTGGGAACTGAAGAAGCTTGGTATGGTTTGCAAAGTTGCATACAGACTTTGCTGGTCTGTAGTGTCTGTGAGTAGAGCAAGAAGCTGCTTCTCAACTTGAGAAAATACTGTGATGATTAGACATGTAGGCTGTACACCATCATAGCTACTGTATGATGTGATTCATGTATTCTGCTGAGATAAAGGGACCCAGAGACCTTATGGCATTAAAGGATTGGATGTGTTTAGTATGTGTTTTAAGCTGCCTGTGCAGAGAACAACAAAGATAAGGTTGCAGAGGGGAATGTTCCAGCTTTAATTACAAAGATGCCAGATCCAGAAGAGAAAGTGGTGTGTTAGTCATTGTATTCTCTCTGCTGGGCCCCTCCTCTTAGTTGCTCTTTCGACAGATACTGTCCTAACGTGTGGCACTTCCTTTGTTGTGGGATCAGATAGGAGATTCTAACCATTGAGTTCATTTTGCACCTCTACACCCCAGTAGATCTTCCTGACCAGTTCTGCTTCCTTTCTCATTTGGGAAAGAAGATAGGAAATAAATTGCCTTTGCTATCACTGTAGCAAAGCTCACTTATTTAGACAAAGAACGGCAGTATGATTTGATAGCTGGGAGTTGTTTTTGTCACTGAAACCATGAATTAGCAGAAAGATAACAGTGTGGGTCGCTCAGGATACTTTTGTGTACATTTCCTCACAACCTTTGGGGTCATAAAAAGCGTTTTGTGCAAAGATTTTATGCTCATTGTACAGTTGAGTACAAGCTCCGAGGCAAGTAATCAACCTCAGCCAGAGCTGATGTTTCATCATATTTTTGAATTCCATGTAGAGTCCCTTTCAGTGGCTAGTATTTCCTTCCTTCCTTCCTTCCTTCCTTCCTTCCTTCCTTCCTTCCTTCCTTCCTTCCTTCCTTCCTTCCTTCCTTCCTTCCTTCCTTCCTTCCTCCTTCCCTCCCTCCCTCCCTCCCTCCCTCCCTCCCTCCCTCTCTTTTTCATTTTTAGATGTGCACATTTTTCCAGTGTAATCCCAAGATGGGCATTATTGGACACGCAGCTCCTTATTCTGTGAAGAATAGGGCCCTTGCATCTGACTTCTGATGGAGGGCTACTTCCCCGATCTCTGCTGCATATATCCCTCTTCGTGCCAGCTGTGACTTTAGAGGAATACATTAATTTTATTATTATAATTTCAATCATTACCTTTTCTTTAAGGCATGATAGAGAACAACTATTCAAGACATGAATGTGTATCAACTCCAAAATAATAGCATGTGGAGTATCTGGATCTAGCAAATAATTTTAGGGTATTATGCAAATTAATGATGCTCCTATTGTCAGTTTTTCTTCCCTTGTAAATTGCAAAGTTGGACCTGGTGGGAGCAGAGAGATTGCCATTTAACATGTTACAGTTGTCCTAGAGTCTTTGGGAAAGTTTGCTACATTTGTGTGTGTATAGTCTGTGAGATGAATGTAGTCATCTGGTCATTTTGGGTCCTGGTGCCTATAAGAATGTCCGGTACATACACATTTGGATGAATGAATCCGGGAAGTTACAGCAAATGCTTTCTCCTCTGACTTCTCTGGTCCTCTCCCTTTGTCTTTCACCCTAGTCCCTACTAGTTCACTTTGAAGTTTCGTTTCTTAATTTAATATGCTGGTTGGAGCTGATTGCTTTTTATTCTGTTTGTGTATCCTAAAGATGCATCATGGCAAATGCAAACTCAGTGGGCCAACCTCATGCTAATTGGGTCATGCAATAAAATTGGACTCCGCAGCTAAATGGCAGCCTATAGGGAATCCCTTTAGGGTCTTTCCAAAATAGACCTGAGCTATGTTTGGCTTGTGAAGATCAAGAACTGGTCGAGGGAGGGAAAATAATGGGAAAGAGGGCTTGTCTGTGTACATGATTCATAGAGAAGAATCCAATTTTATAGAAACCACAGCCTAAATTAGAGAAAGCAAGCTTTTGGATTAAAATGATTTCTGTTGTGGTTGTAACATACCACAGTTTGATTTTTGTCCAGATGAAAACATTTGGTTTGCACTTCAGTAAATATTGTGGAGACATTGCCAGCTAATTCTGAAAAGTAATGAAATACGGCTTTGGCAAAGAGCAGATGCATTCCGTACTCCCGATTCCTCTTATCTGATCCAAGTTCAGATTTTTTTTTCACATTTGCTGATGCAGTTGAATAATCGGGAGAGAAAAATCTGTCTGTAATTTTAAAAGGAAACTCTATATACTAAATATGATTTTATAATTACCATGTATAAAGTCTCCCTTCCTCCACCCAAGAAAACCCACACAATTCTCAACCGTCTCAAATGTGAACCTTGGTAATTTCTCTGAAACCACAGTTTGTGAAGGAGAGATGTGATGCTTGCATGTGACTCGTCAGCCACTCTCCCTTGCTAGTTAATGTGAATGGGGCTTGTGTCTTAACAGAGAGTCTACCCCTGAGAACATGAGTTCTTGATTCTTATTGTGGGGTCTTGAGGCCTTTCTAAACCTCCTTGTTTTCACTATCTTAGTTGACCCCCTGCTCTGGGAAGGGGAAGGTTCTCTTCTTAGGAAGCATTTGCAGGTTGTGAATCAGCTGTCTTCAGCTGTCTGTTCCTGAAACTCCATTCCCATTTTCATGAATGCTGAACCCACAATGAGCTTTTCAAAAGATTGCCTCATTTGACATTTGGTGGAGAAAAGTTCCCCTAATAAATTTCCTGAAAGCTGACCGCATATTTGCCAGGATCTTTAAGTTACCAGGTATTTTTTAATGGAAAACACTATTCTCTTTTTAAATACATCTGCTTCAATTTTCTTTGACTTAGCACAATATAATTATATAACGTGTCCATTTACCTAATTTATACTGAGAAATAAGGGTTAATTTTCCCCAGTAATAAATAGTTCAGACTGGTGTTTGCATTGAGGGCTTTTTGTATCTACCAGATTCTTCCTCCTCTGTACTTGTAAGTTAAGCAATCTTCTGAACAAATGTTTTCAGTGTTCTTTGCTTTTTACTCTATTTTGTGTAGTTGAGGTTGTCTTTGAGCTTTTTTTTTTTTTTTTTGCAATTTTTGGCCAGGGCTGGGTTTGAACCCGCCACCTCTGGCATATGGGGCCGGTGCCCTACTCCTTTGAGCCACAGACGCCACCCAGCTTTTAAAAATTAAGTTATTAGCCTATAATGTTCAGTGTTTTTCTATCACCATGACCATTTTTACTTTGGCGTGAGATGTGACGTGGTCTTACTGGTTTGTCTCAGTCAGAAACAAGCTACTTTTTGTTTTGTTTTTGCCAGTGCCGAGTTTTCCCCTGGTCTGGAAAGCTTGGCTTTTCCATTGCTTTGCAGACCAGTTCACCATCAGTGTTCTTAGTGGGATTTACTGCAGGCACACGGTGACACGGCATTGGTATATACAGCATCAGCCTCTGCTGGAGTTATTCTTTTGTACTTCAGTTTGACTGCCAGGTAAATGAGATAATAGGTAGGAGTGTGCTCAGACAGGGTCTAGAGGCCTCTCCCTTCTAGGGGTGATACTTATCACTTTTGTTTGCTTTTCTTAGTGGACAGTTGACAGATCCATGTGGCTTCTTAGACGAAGATGCCTAGTACAGTCAGGTCATATCCAGGCTCCAAAGGACCGTGTTGCCTCTGAGGGGTACCTGCCAGAGAGGAGAATGGTTGCTAGCTTAACATCTGAACCAAGGCCACTTTCTGGCCTCTGGTGGTAGTTAACTGACCTTGTACCCAGAGTTCATTATTACTGAACTTCAATCCTTTTCTTCCACTCTCCCTTCTCCTAGAAGTTTTCCTTCCCTTAATCATAGTACCGCTTCCTTTCTGCTTTAACAACTTGTTCTTTGTTGATGATTCACCTTTATTTTTAAAATTAATTTTCTGAGATAGACTCTTCATTCCAATTTTATGAATTTTATAGTCACAGAGAACAAATCACTTGCCAATTTCACAGCTGTTAGTTGATGGGATTGGAATTTAAGGCTAGGCTTTAGTCCCTAAACCCATTTTCCTTTTTGAGATAGTGTCTCACTCTGTTGCCCAGGTTCGAGTGTGTGGCATCAGTCTAGCTTACTGTGACCTCAACCTCCTTAGCTGAATGATCCTCCTTTCTCAGAGTTGATATTGTTACAGGTTTTATTTTGAGAACGAGTCTCTCACAAGCTCCCACATTCCTCATTTGTCCTCAGTCTCCTGTCTTCCATTCCTTTTGTTTTTAGCAACATAGCAGGCCGCATCTCTTTGTATTTGCTGAGGTGATGTAATAGTAAAATAAAATCCATTCATTAGATTTTCTTCTTGTTTGTTTGTTTTGCTTTGGTTGATAATCATTGAAACTTAGATGCTTAACTGAGCATCTAAGCATTTTCTCCATTTGTTTTGTTGTTGTTATTGGTTTTGCTTTGTTTTTCTTTTTATTTTTTTTGTGGAGACAGAGTCTCACTTTGTCACTCTGGGGTAGAGTGCTATAGCATTACAGCTCACAGCAACCTCAAACTCTTAGGCTCAAGTGATCCTCTTGCCTCAGCCTCTCAAGTAGCTCAGACTATAGGCACCTACCACAATGTGTGGCTGCTTTCGGAAACAGGGCCTCACTCTTGCTCAGGCTGGTCTCGAACTTTTGTGATCTCAAGCAGTCCACCTACCTCGGCCTCCCAGAGTGCTAGGATTATAGGCCTGAGCCACTGCGCCTGACCCGAATCCATTTTTGTTACCTGGAACATCAGTTTTTACCCCATAATCTTGAGTGCAAGGAATATGACAGTTGCTTCATGCTGCTTTAAGGTTTGAGTTTTTAAAAATCCCCAACAGATTCTCTAAGTGGAAGGTAATTCCCTTATTTCTCATGTGCTTATGATTGTCTTTGAATCATAGATTTTTAAAGACAAGAATCTTACTCTGTTACTCCAGCTGGAGTGCTATGGCATCATCATAGCTTACTGCAGGCTCAAACTCTTGGGCTGCAGCCATCCTTCTGCCTCAGCCTCCTAGCTAATTTTTCTATTTTTTTTGTTAAGGCAGGTCTTGCTCTTGCTCAGGCTGATCTTGAACTATTGACTTCAAGTGATCCTCCTGCCTCAGTTTCCAAGAGTGCTAGGATTACAGCTGAGAGCCACTATGTCAGGCAGGCTGTTCCTTAAAGAAAGTCAACATGAATGTTTTGATCTGTAAGGATCTAATTAACTTATTCTCTTTATGGAAGAGATAAATTAATAGTCTGACTGGTTGCATGTGGCACATTATATTACATCATGTTATGTACTCCTGTGAGTTGGATCTATTGTGAAATAATTTGAACATCTTTTCAATGCTGTAGTTTGTCTCTCTTTTCCCAAGTATTTATGAAGGTTGATTTAGGAAACAGGGATCAAGAATACCAGTATATTTGCCTATGTAGATATCCTGTGTGCACCTGTGAATGCTGATTATTGACTGACAACCAGGGTAATGTTTCTTCTTTTCCTAGTCAGTCTTGTACTAATTATAAAACTGTTAAGAATGGGACTGGGTGCAGTTGTGTAATCCTAGGACTCAGGGAGGCCATGGTGGGTAGATCGCCTGAGCTCAGGAGTTGGGAGACCAGCCTGAGTAAGAACGAGATCCCATCTTGAAAAATAGCCAGGTGTTGTGGCAGGTGCCTATAGTCCTAGCTACTTGGGAGGCTGAGGCAAGAAGATCACTTGAGCCCATGAGTTTGAGGTTGTTATGAGCCATGATACCACAGCACTCTACCTGGGTGACAATGTGAGTGTTAATCTCAAAAAAAAAAAAAAAAAAAAAGAGAGAGAGAAGACTCTATGTGTGTGTGTGTGTTTTTTTTCCCCCCTCCTGAAAAGTGGTTGCATGTGTGTGGCTCTGCCTCTCTGTTTGTCTCTGTGTCTCTTAGCGCTTTACTCTTTTACTCCTCCTTGACTAAGTGATGTTATCTGAAGTCTATGTCAGGTTTAGGAACCTACCTACTTTTGACAATTGGCTTCTAAATGGAAATAGTCAAGGGACGGGAAAAATCTCAAAAGGCAGGGAAATGACTTTTGTCAGATCACATCCAATTGTGTTAGTCACTAAGGGTCTTCTTACCACTTATATCCCTTTGAAGTTTGATTTCCACCCAGAAGTGTGATCCACATTACCTTTTTTAGTAAGAGACAAGGTCTTTCTTGCTGATTTGCCCATGCTGGGATGCAGTGGCTTGATCATAGCTCCCTAGAGCCTGGAACTCCTGGGCTTAAGCAATCTTTCCCACTTCAGTCTCCTGAAATGTTAGGATTACAGGTGCAAACCAACAGGCTGGGCCACTTTTAGGGTTTTCGAATATTAGTAATCATGAGGATGCTGGAAGAAAAGGAGATTGGAGTTCTCATTTAGGCTTTGCATTTTGGGGAAATGGGCAATCTTTTGTTTACCATCTCATCTCTTCGTACTACTTACTCATTTCCATTTCTTTGTTGTAAAACATATCCTTATGAAGCTAGGACAGGAATGGTTTTTACTATTGAGTTGGAAGTTTGAGATCTTCCTTTAGAAAGTGAGAGAAAATTGTTTATCTGTTTTTTTGATGTTGCTGAAGTGGTATTGGTTCATTCGGAAAGTGGTCAAGAGAAGAAATGAATTTCACATTTATTTTATTTTATTTGTTTTTTTATTGAGACAGACTCTCATTATGTTGCCCTCGATAGAGTGTGGTGGCGTCACAGCTCACAGCAACCTCAAACTCTTGGGCTTAAGTGATTCTCTTGCCTTAGCCTCCCCAGTAGCTGGGACTCCAGGTGTCCACCACAACGCCCGGCTATTTTGTTGCAGTTGTCATTCTTGTTTAGCTGGCCCAGGCCAGATTTGAACCTGCCAGTCTCAGTGTATGTGTCTGGCACCGTAACCACTGTGCTACGGGTGCCGAGCCTGAATTTCGCATTTATTAGTTATTATGCAATGTAATGCTAGCTGTCTCAAAAGTACTTGATGGGAAAGAAGTTTGAAAGGGATCATTTTTGGGTTTTTAGTAACCTCTGCTCCCAGATAATATACCAGTGACGCTTCAGTCTGAATTGACTTTGATGAAGAATACCTATATTGCACTTCTTTATAATATTGAGCTTATTCTTGTGTTAGCAATTTAAAATTCAGAATGAAAACATTCGAGGATGAGAGATTAAGATGTGAAAGAGTGAGGACGTGGGTTTTTCTTTTTCTTTTGAGACAGAGCCTCAAGCTGTCACCCTGGATAGAGGGCCATGGCATCACAGCTCACAGCAACCTCCAATTCCTGGGCTCAAGCGAGTCTCCTGCCTCCGCGTCCCAAGCACCTGGACGCCCACCACAACGTCTGGCCATTTCTTGGTTGCAGCTGCCATTGT
Organism: Arctocebus calabarensis; assembly: GCA_963573935.1. Classification (NCBI taxonomy): domain Eukaryota; kingdom Metazoa; phylum Chordata; class Mammalia; order Primates; family Lorisidae; genus Arctocebus; species Arctocebus calabarensis. Next base: position 37,783 of record CAUYON010203755.1, on the reverse strand, counting down.
TTGGCGGGCCTGGGCTGGATTTGAACCTGCCAGCTCAGGTGTACGTGGCTGGCGCCATAGGCGCCGAGCCTCTTTTTTTTTTTTTTTTTTTTTTTAATTCAACAGTTTTAGTTAGTGTCGATTAGGAATTTATTTTGGTAAATTAAAACCTAAACTGTTAACGTAATTGTAACATCAAAGTAGCTTCTGAATACATTGCAATTTTTGCGAATCCATATCTGCCATTCATTTCTTATTATTACCACATAGTTATTTCATACAAGGAAATATTCTGTTTTTATTCTTCTCTCTGATAGTGTTTTCTTTCACTTTTTAAAGTCTAATGATATAAATTATAATCTAAAGTAGTAGTCTCTCTTCCTCAACAGTGTGGATAGGTTTTATTTCACTTACCTTTTCTTGTTCAATTCAATCCTCAGTGGTAACTATTATCATTAACTAGTTAGGTGATACTTTTAGAATTTTGGTGAATGACATCATCCCCCTGATGGGGAATTTTGTTTGCAGTCTGTGAGAAGGAAGTTCTACAAATGAAGTTCTACCTCTAGGGATATATTTTTTTTTTTTTTTGCAGTTTTTGGCCAGGGCTGGGTTTGAACCCGCCACCTCTGGCATATGGGGCTGGTGCCCTACTCACTGAGCCACAGGCGCCACCCTCTACCTCTAGGGATATTTGAAAAGAGATTTAAAGTGGCTATGGAGATGAAGAGTTTTGTGTTACCTCTTTGGCAGTGAGAATTTAGTTTTACACATTCATAAATGTCTTCATTGTGGTTTTCCCTTTAGAAGAGGTGAGAGCCAAGGTTTGTGTTTCTCAGCTATTTTTTTGTCGCCCATCAGGTTCTCCTGCGCTGCCCAACAGCATGGTATATTTTGGAAGCTCTCAGGATGAGGAGGATGTCGAGGAGGAAGATGAGGAAACAGAAGACGTCAAAACAGCCACCAACAATGCTTCATCTTCATGCCAGTCAACCCCCAGGAAAGGAAAAACACATAAACACGCTCACAACGGGCATGGTAGGTCCACCATTGAACTTGGGTAAAGAAAAATAATATCCAAAGCTTGGATGAGAGGTAGAGGAGGGCATCTCTTAAGAAGCAGAGAAGAGTAATCCTAACATTCTGGGAGGCTGAGGTGGGTGATTCTCTTGAGCTCACGAGTTTGAGACCAGCCTGAGCAAGAGTGAGACTCCATCTCTAAAAATAGCCAGGTGTTGTGCTGGGCTCCTGTGGTGTCAGCTACTCTAGTGGCTGAGGCAAGAGAATCAATCACTTGAGCCCAAGAGTTTGAAGTTGCTGTGAGCTACAGCTCCATGGCACTCTACCGAGGGCGACAAGCCACTTTAAGGTCAAAGTGACTTTTAGTACAACACAGTATCACCCAGGCTATTCTAGGCAATTAGATTATTAAAATGCATGTAACTGTTGGTTGGGAGTGCTGCACACCTGTAGTTACACCACTTTGGGAGGCTGAGGAGAGAGTATTATTAAAGCCAAGGAATTTAAAATTAGCCTGAGCAACACAGTGAGACCCCTTATATAAAAACAAAATTTAAAAATTAGGTCATTGTGTGTGGTGGTATGCACTTGTAAGGTGGGCAAATTGCTTGAGCCCTGGAGCTATGGTCACACATATGCACTCCATCCTGGATGACAGAATAAGATCTTGTCTCAATTTAAAAAAGAAAAAGAATATAGAAAGGATGATAAATTCCATAAGAGCTGTAGGTAATGTGAATCAGAAGAAGGAGAAAACTTCTGGGATGGGCAGACAGGTTTGATGAAACATTATTGTGGTCCACTTTTAATTATTAGTTTAGCAGGTGGAAAATGCATCTCTATTATGAAGTAGATGGATTTTGTATTGAGTGTTACGGTATGGAAGCGGAAGAGGAGAGAAGATTGGGTGTCAGAGCAGGGGAACTTATTTTATTTAAATAAGTTGGCTAAAGAAAGTACTGCCTGCATTTTCGCAGAGTTGTGGTCCAGAAAGTTTGACCTGGCAGGGATCAGGTTTTCGTGAAGATAAGGGACTTTAAGAAGAGGAAGTGCCTTGGGAGGTTGTAATTGTAGGCTGAAGGTGACAAGAACTAGAAGTTGATCCTGCAGTATATATACAGGAGTATGTCATATCCTGTATAAAAAGGAGAGGGCCCTGTAATTCAGGGGTGTCTGACCTTTTTTTTTCCTCTGCAGCACGTTGGAAGAATAGGAGTTGCTTTGGGCAGCACATTATATTTACAAAACACCAATAAAAGCTGATTAGCAAAATAATAATAATTACAATAAAAAAATCAGTGCATACTTTTTGTGGTATCTGACACCATAGATAAGCAAATAAAAGCTCTCACAAAATCAGCATGCCCCTCTTGGGCCACAGGTTGGACACCCCTGCTATAACTCACTGGGACACCATAGGCAGAGGGAAAGGGAATAAAGAAAAGAGGTGACAAGGAGAGAGTAGCAAAGATAATGGGGGCCAGAAGATGTTATGGCTGTGTTCCATCGAACTCCTACCAGCAGCTACTCTGTTTAGACATTCTATATTATTTTGGACTCACAAAGACCTTATGAGATAGAGAGGTACTGTTGTAAATGGCAGACCTCATGACTGAGGCAAAGGAACATTTCTCAGTGCCTGTACACCATGCTAGCATTGACCTTTCTATAATCCATAGGAAATAGAGGCAGGACAAGCATGGCTTAAACATGACGGACGTCTGTTGCTGGCATTGTCTACTTAAATGTTCCTTCATCTGTCCTGCAGCTTTTGGCTGTTTTTAGGGGGAATGAAGAGGTATAGGACCTGACCCCTTTTTAATGACTTGCTTAGTTGGGGAGATGGAGCTACTACAAAGTGAAAACTAAATTTTAACCACTCAGGAAAAAAGTTATTACTCGTTTAAGGGTCATCAGGGAATCGTGATGGTTGAAAGAGAGGTGTGCATATGTTTTGGAGTGCGGATGTGCAGATGAACTTTCTAGGAAGAAAAACAGTGTAAATGGTGGAATGCAGAATATTGTTTCTGGGAGAGTGGCATGTTGTCCATCCAGTATGGGTGACCTGGAAGGACAGGAAACAGTCAATAGCACATATTCTGCTAGGCAGGTGGGAGAAGTCTACCTCAGAGAGTAGGGAACTGTTGGCAATTTTAGATGTAGAAAGAAGATGAAATGAGACAGGTTCTGAGAGATTCCCTAGTTCTGTCTGAAATAATAGGAAAAATGATTGGTTGGTTTTTTCCTCCGTCTTTTTTGAGTGTGATTGGACTAGTGAATTCATTCATCATGTTGATTAGTTGAATGGAATCCCACATGTACTTATGCAGCTGTGGTTAGGTTCTCAACATCTTTCTTTCTCTTGTTATTTGAGCTTAATGAAGAGACTTTAGCTTCACTGGATAATTTTCTCATAGATTAATCTTCTGATTGTATGGCTGGATATAATTGCTCACACCTGTAGTCACAGTACTTTTAGAAGCTGAGATGGAGGATTACTTGAGCTCAGGAGTTCGAGACCTGGTTCTCACTGTGCTTGAGCAAGAGTGAGACTTGGTCTCTACTAAAAATAGAAAGATTAGCTGGACATTGTGGTAAGCGCCTGTAGTCATAGCTACTCAGCAGACTGATTTAGGAGGGTAGCTTGAACCCTGGAGTTTGAGGTTACTGTGAGTTAGGCTGAGGCCATGGCACTCTAGCCTGGGCAACAGAATGTTTCAAAAAAAAAAAAAAAAAAAGGCCTGATGTGGTGGCATGTACCTATTAGCTATTTGGGAGGCAGAGGTGGGAGGATAGCTTGAGCCGAGGAATTTGAATTTTGGGGGGGCTATTATGATGCCACTGCACTATAGCCCAAGTAACAGAGTGTTTCCCCCCATAAAGAATATTTATGATGTTAAAAATTTTCATTATCTGTGTACATGAATCTTCCGATTTTACACGAGTTGCAGGGAAAGGGGTAGTGAATGGCAGTCAGTGCAGGAGTACCTAAGGGGGGTGAGGTGACCAAATATTCTGAATTCTCCTAATTCTCACCAGAGAGAAGAGGGTAGCAATTCTGCTTCGGCCACTGTTGTCATAAGGCATCAAGGGAAGTGTGACTTTTATAACTATAGGTACATGTCTGTATGGGTGCATTTATACACAGATACCTTGCCAATTTGGGGAAACCTTGTGGAATTTTACTATTTAAAGAGTTTATGGGCAAACAGTAGTATGGTGCTTAGAAAGGGGTTAAATTTTTTACTTCGGGGACTTGCTTGTTAACTGAGAGGTTGGGTGGTTTTCTGTACTAAAGAATTTTAGTGTCTCCTGCCTGATAGGATAGTGTGAGCCTCTAGTTTCAGAGTGGGAGGGGACTAGGTAAAAGGGGGGGTCCCAGGTACGCAGGTGCCCTCCCTTCTGTTGCCTTCCTCCCTGTCGTCCTCTCTCACACTGTAGAGTCACAGCATAAGACGTAGGAAGCATACTCAGGGCAGCTGGGCTTAGCAGGGGACTGACTTAACTCATCTTAACCTTTCTGTGCTTTTCTGAGTCTTGTAGACACCACAACTGGAAGGCCCTTGTATAGTCCTTATCCCTTATACATCAAATGACTGTGCTTTCTGGATAACAGGTCTTATTTATTTGTGTCTCTTTTTAAAATTGTATTCTGCTATTATGTACAAAAATGTACTGTAGTCTCCAGTATATCTGCTTTATTTTAATTCCTAGCAAGGTGAAGCCCTTATCTCTTTGCAAGTCAGAGTGGCTACCTACAGCTTTAGTTAGATTGAAGTCATGTATGATTAGCCTAGTCCCCAACCTCTAAGTCTTTGCTTTCTTGTTTATGTCAGTATTTCAGCTTGTTTCAGAGGGCTCCCTTTATATTCAGCTCCATCACAGTCCAGGAACTTGTTGCCGTGAGAACTGTTCGGATGGCTGTGCAATGTCTCTCCATTTGCCCAAATCCGAACCTTTGTTCAGGAGGTCAGTGGTAGCTTAAGCGATCTATCCTTGTGCTGTTTGGGTCTCTTCCAGATCCAGTCTGGCCTGCCATCCCATGCTATTGTCCAAAGTCCCAGCCGCATCCCTGTAAAGGCTGTCCGTGTGCAGTAGGCCTGCCAGTGCCCACACCACGCACCCGCTGTCTCGGCATTTCCCTCCGGAATGTAGTTGATCTCTTCAGCAGCCTCAGAAGTTTGAGTCATATTTTGTATGAGTTTTTCTTGTTTTGCTGAGTCTAGGCATGAATACTTTTCACATCCTTTGATACCTTAGACTCTCTCAGTAGAACCCACACCCTCTGGGGTGTTCAGAAGACCGAACAAGTAAAATACTCACAAGCACCAAACCACCTCCGCTACATTTTTTTTCCTACAAAATTATTTTGTGAGTTTTTAGCAAATGCTAATGCTGATGTTAGGAAATATTTTGTATTTACGTGTTCCTGAAATTGCTGTATTTGTGGCAGATTTGGGAGGGGACTCTGGAAGTCATTTCACTGGAAAAAGTGTTGGCACATAATTATAGATTCTTTGAGGACAGGAATTTGCCACCTTAACCATTTATGAAGTTAATTTTTCTGTCAGATTTAACATTAGTCCAGCTTCTCTGTATGTGAGACGCATGGGTAAGACCCTATGCTGTTTTAGGCACTTTGGGAGAGAGAACACAGGGGAACAAGGCATGGAGGGTCTACCCTCCAGGAATTCATGGGATAGAATGTTCCCTGGCACATCTGTGTTCTTCCTGATCACACCTGCTCAAATGCCTCATTTGTCTTTGTCACCCCCTTGTTACTTGGTGTTTCTCATGTACTGTCCTCCTGTCCTTTGTCTCCTGGTCTGTGCCCCTGTGTCCTACCACTTGTCTTGTGACCATTTTGTAACCCCTCCCCTCTTATCCATGCTTCATGGACCTTGATCTGAAGGAGCTATTGGCTGTAAGAAGCTTAGATTCTCCAGTTTGGGCTCCACTAAAAATGGCATTTGGGGCTCAGCACCTGTGGCTCAACAGGCTAACCAGCCACGTACACCTGAGCTGGCGGGTTCGAATCCAGCCCGGGCCCGCCAAACAACAATGACGGCTGCAACCAAAAAAAAAAAAAAAAAAAAGCCAGGCATTGTGGCGGGCGCCTCTAGTCCCAGCTACTTGGGAGGCAGAGGCAGGAGATTCGTTTGAGCCTAGGAATTGGAGGTTGCTGTGAGCTGTGATGCCACGGCACTCTCCAGGGTAACAGCTTGAGGCTCTGTCTCAAAAATAAAAAAGGCATTTTGTGGTGGTTGTGTATGGTTACAGGTTTTGTGGATTTTTTTTCCCCCTGTTCAGGCATCTGAGTACCAGGTCTTTTTTAAAGTTGTCTGAAAAGAAAATATGACCCGAATCTTCTATGTTTAGTCATTTAATGCCAAGATCACCAAGTTCTTCTCTCCATCTGCTCACCCTTTCTTCCTGAAGTGAAGGACACAAGTTACTGAAGGGGCATTTACAATTTTGCCCTTGCCAAAAATGGCAGATTGCAGCCAAGGGCCGAGGTTTTGAAATGCCTCTTTCAGTGCTCTGGCTTGACCCATTTCACTTTGTGATGAGTACTGCCTGTTCTTTGATGGTGAAGTCGCCGCCCTTGTGCCTGGTAGACGGTGGCAAGAAGCCAACTCCAGAAGCCACTGCCTGGGACACACACACAGCTCTGCTGAGGTCTGCAGTTATGCTGTTACTTGGCTTTAACGTGCTGGGAAGCCAAGTAGTAACAGTCCACAGGATGGCAGTGCTTTCTCAGGAAGCCAATGGAGGTCATGGAGTGAAGCCAGCTTAGAAATGTACTGGCCATTTGGAATGTTCCTCCAATTTCAAATCACTCAGTAAAAGATGATGATTTTCTTGAACAGAGATGTCAGCTTTGAATAAGACCAATTTTGCCTCAGAAAAATACTGAATTCTCAATATCTGGATAGAATGCTTCCTTACCCTGTTTATTTATTTTTTTTTTTATCTATTTTAATATTAAGGTGGATGACAAGGAAACAAACTAATGTCAGCAATTATTAAAGCAGTCACTAGTACAAGTACTGATGGTACTTGGGATAAGTCCCAGACAGTAGTTAGCAGGTGAGTATAATGTTATTTCTGAAGTCACTATTTTCGTTTTTTTTTTTTAGAGACAGAGGTTTACTTTATCGCCCTCGGTAAAGTGCTGTGGCATCACAACTCACATCAACCTCCAACTCCTAGTCTCAGGCGATTCTCTTGACTCGGTCTCTTTAGCAACTGGGAGTACAGGCGCCTGCACAATGCCTGGCTATTTTTTGTTGCAGTTTAGCCGGGGCCGGGTTTGAACCTGCCGCCCTCGGTATATCAGGCCAGCGCCTTACTCACTGAGCCACAGGTGCTGCCCATGAAGTCACTATTTTCAACAGTAGAGAAGGAAGTTACTGGCATTAGAAAGTTATTCAAAATTTATACACCTAAAATGTAGTATTCTTTATAGTATATATTTTTTACCTTCAGTTAAACGCTTCAGGAAATGTAGTATTCTTTAAAAAGTAAACACTGGAATATTCTTATGTCTAACATTGCCCTTTCCCTGACCATTTGTAGATAACTAAAGTTATACTACAATAACAATTTTCCCAACATATGGTTGTTCTTTTTGTCTGTTCAGGTTCCAGTCACCAGGAACTTAGTCTCATGCGCCTCCCCCACCCCCTTTATTAATCAGTGAGGTAGCTGTGTCTTCATGGGTAAGGAATATATTTATTTATTTAGCTTCTGTGAAAAATTTTTTTTTTAATTCCTGGTACCACTACCATAATGTCTTTTTTTTTTTTTTTTTTTTTTTAAAGATGTGGCCTTGGTCTGTTGCCTAGGCTATCGCACAGAGGTGTGATTCCAGTGCACTGCAGCTTTCGACTCTTGGGGCTCAAGTGATCCCCCTGCCTCAGCCTCAGTCATTGGGAGTACAGATCCACTATACCTAGCTCATTTTTCTACTTTTAGCAGAGATGGGGGTCTTGTTTTTTTGCTCAGGCTAGCCACAAACTCAAGTCACCTTCCCAGAGTACTAGTATTACCCTCTGAGCCATTGTGTCCCCACTGCTTCTGATTCTTAATTTTCTCTTCTGTGAAATGGGCAGCAAGGTGGAATAGATTTGCAGTTGTTTGTCCTTTGATTGATTGATTGATATCCTAGCATAAAGAACTAATTAGTGCTGATGTCTCTTGCATAGAAGTTGCACTATTCAGATCTCTTAGGGTGAATGATGTTGACTGTCATGCATTCAGGGAAATGACTTTTTCAAGATCACTTTCTGAGCTGAGTGAAAGTTCTGAGTAAAGGCCTGTCTTTGTAATTCACTCTTCTTTACTCGATACAGTAGTGCCTTTTTTGGATCAAAACATTCATATCCCACCCTGTTCTCAACTGTTTCACATTCCTGTCTATGATATGTCGTCTTAATTCCTCTTATAACCATAGGAAAGTGGGTATACTGTTGTGTCCTCCTTTTAAAGTATGAATTGCCAAATGTCAGCAGCGAACCCCAGGGTGCTAGTGGTTTACACAAGAATCCACAAAGTGGTCAGACTCCTGATTGCTGAGAAGTCTTGTTTTCTTTTTTTTTGAGATGAGTCCTACTATGTTGCCCTCAGTAGAGTGCTATGGCATCAAAACTCACAGCAACCTCAAACTCTTGGGTTTAAGTGATTCTCTTGCCTCAGCCTCCCGAGTAGCTGGGACTACAGACACCCACTATAACGCCGGGCTATTTTTGTTGTTATAGCTGTCATTGTTGTTTAACAGGTCTGGGCCGGGTTCGAATTGACCAGTCCCTGTGTATGTGGCCAGTGCCCTACACACTGAGCTATGGGCGCTGAGCCAGAAGTCTTGTTTTCATAAATGTAGTAAATGCAGATCAAAGGTTGACAGCAGTTGTCATGGCAGCTAAAAGTTATCTTCCTGCTACCTTGCATTTAGGCCCATTTCATTGTAAATTTAGAGCAGAATTCTTACAGTTTCCTTGGAATGGGATTTTATTAAGAATGTGCTGATTAGTTCAAAGAGATAGTTGTTTGAAAGTGGTAATATAATAAAATGAAACAGAGATTCCTACAGAGGGTTCATTTGCAATAAAAAGTTCTCTGTGGGAACACAAAAGGTTATCCAGTCTGTTGGACCAATAGTTTTATCTTTAAGGAAACTGGACAAGTGGTCAGTGATTATGTATGTCAGAAAATGCCCTGGGGTTACCTAGACCCTAGGATTGCCCCTGGCAGTTCCTTTGCACCTGATGTGGCCTGAGGGGTGGGTTATTCTGAGGTCCTCAGTGTTGCTTCGTTTGGGGTACAGAGCGCAGGCCTTGTTCAGGTTCAGAGCATTGGTAATGTCTTCTGAGAGCTCCTTCAGAGCTCTGAGCTTGATGAGATCCTCCAGGCCCACTGGCATTTCTGCTGAATAAACAGCGAGCAGGTGTAGGGGGTGTCTGAGCCATGCAGGTGAGCAGCTGGGGTTACTGCTTCCCAGAATGAATTAACAGGCCCTTCAGTGTTGCACCTGCTACCTTAGGAAGCCATAATGCTCTTCCTGTGCTCCTCCTTACCCCCACTCAATCCTCTGATTTTAGAGAGCTCTTAGTGTATATGCCACAACACCAGCACTACCTTAGATGAAAATAAGTTGTCTGCATGCTCTGAAAGAAGGTCAGGTATAGTTTGTGAATATGGTTAGAACTCTCCCTTCCCTCTCCATGCTTCAGTTTTACTCTTTCACTTTCCAAAAACTAAAATTTAGAGACAGACGATCTCCATTTCCTCTGGTCTTTGACTTGGGTGAAGAAGGTGCATCCTGTTGGGTGACCCTAAGTAAGTGGTCAGGCAGCTGTTCAGAATTGCTGGGTCTTTCACAAGAGGGTAGAGAGGGCTGGTTTTCTGTGATTTCTCCATTATGGGATATTTTTCGTGTTAAATCTGTGCTCCTCTGTTTTGTATGCTTGAGTTGCTGCTGAGATGTGTGAGGAAATCCAGCGACATCTGTGTCCTCCCCAGAGAGATCACCCTAGTGACATGTGTTGGAAATGAACACACAGAAAACAAAGTGTGGAAAACTAATACTTTATTACGGGGAGGCTTGGTCAAAATTGTGATTAGGCTGCATGTCAAGGAGAATGGTTTTCTTTCATCTGTGCTGTTTTGAAGAACCTAGAACCCAGATTGCCAGTGGTATCCTGCTTTATCTTCTCTACAGACAGAACAGGAGGGTGTCCCAGGGATTGGAGCCAGGACATCTGGCCTCATGGAAGGAGAGAGCACATACCTCTTGCCCCCACCATCCTCCGTGTGTCAGTGTCTACACAGGCCTGTCAGCGACAGCATTGTCCTTCCTTGGAGCAGGAGCCCTGACCCCAGTAGTCTTCTGCAGTAGCCTGGTTTGTCCCCAGGCAGATGTTTTGTTTTGCAAACATTACACAGGATTCTACAGTTCTCATTTATAATCTGCTGAACATCCTAATGGAAATGGATTTGTTGATTAAAATACATAATCTGAAGTGACTTGGACAGCACCATGTGAGCTTTTAACCTTGGATTAACACTCAAGGGTTACAATAACAGTGCTTCTAGCAACTTACTATTTAAATAGCTCATCAGAGTTTCCAAAATACTCTTACATATACAGAACCTCAAATGATCCTAACAATAGAGCCCTTAGATAATCACTGTTTGGAAACAAAACAGCACAATCAAAACACTGTGTTGTGGGTGTTTATATTACAAGTTGATATGTGAAATGTCATAGTTTTAAAAATGACTCATAATTGGTATTTTTTCCACTGGGTAAGTGAGGTAGACTTAGAGGAATTAATAAATGGGTCAGGAATGAATTTGACTTTGGCTTTCCTGAGTCCTTTGCAGAAGAGAAGTTGGTGAAGGTTGGTTGCTTAAGTCAGCCACATAGTGTAAGTTCTTCAGATTTTTTTTTTTTTTCACTTACGAAAAAAGAGAAGGAAAAGGAAAGACTATTGTTCCTTTTGTATGCCTCTTTTTCTGAAAGGGGATATTTCTCAGAAGACTTTTTAAACAACATGTCATTGGACTCCCAGCTGGAATGATTTAATTGCTTTTGGATTCACACCGGGGGCATATTGTGTAAGGGCCAAAAAGTAATCATTTGGATAAATTTATCACATTTCTGCTCGGTGGTTGCCTGTGAGGTACACTGAGCCCTCTGTCTGGGGCAGCAGGGTTGTGTGCTGCTGGGGCAGTGAGGACAGACACTGTCATACGCTTTTTTCTCTAATTTCTTTTTCACGTGCTAGCCTCTTCTCTTCATTTTAACCTTGAACTACTCCATTTTTCCTGATGAGTCAAGTGAATATTCTGCAAAGTCGGAATATGGACTGGTAGCTTATTTTTTTAAAGTGGTTGTGTCTGCAGGGTTATAGTTAATACAGTATGTGTTCTGGCTAGTCCCCCTTCCACAATTGGGGCAGTGCTGTTTGTTAGAGGCCACTTGGCAGAATGATTCAGGGCACAATTGAGGCCATGAACAACTTAGGCTGTAATCTCGCTGTGCTGAGATCATGGGCATACCTGATAGGGTTTGGTAAGAATTAAATGAGTGTTATATGTTCATGGCAGGGAGCAGCGTATTGCCTGTTACTATAATAACACAACATTTGATTGAGAAGATGTAGAAGCCTAAAAACAACCTTATAATTGCTAAGAAAATTCCAGAAAGTTCATATATATCAAGTGCCTGCCACCTGAGAGCTGTCAAAGAGTCTACTATTGCCACTGAATGTTGTGACAACATCACCTGTCCCAGAACTGTTTTGTGAGCCGTTTCAATGTTGTAGAAGTTTTGCAGTAGTAATTCCTGTCTGGCAGTGTACATCTAACCCCAGCTTCTTCTCACTTTACAGTATTTGTTCCACAGGTCCAGGTAAGACCTTAGGGATATCACTTAGGACAGCTGGCCCAGCTCCCACCTCCATGGCCATACTTTGACCGCTGGCTAGGAGGTGCTGCACCTAGGGGTGGAAGAGAAGCTCCTGGCTGTGGGTCCGTCTCCTACTCAGGTGTAAATAGGTTGGTTGGTCCCTTATCTTCTTTAAGCTTTAGCTTCCTCCTGTGAAAAATGCTATTATAACACCTGATTCAAAAAGCCATTTGGGGTGGGAGCTAGGATGAGGCTGGGGGTGACTGCTAGTAGGTGTGCGTTTTTTCAAAACTATTCATACATGGTTTAAACTTTACATTGTGGTAATTGTTGCACCTGTGAATATGTCTGCTAAAATCCATGGAATCATTCCTTTAGCATGGGTGATTTACATGCTGTGTGAATTGTAGCTCATTAAAAGATGTAAAGCAAAAATCTGTAGGGACTTAGTGAGGTGCCAGATATATCTAGGACAGTGCCCGGCACTCGGTGAGTTCTCCAAACAATCGAAGGTGGCTGCTCTTCCTGTCGCTTAACTGCTCTTGTGCCCAGATCTGTCTCCTTCAGAGCTGTAATGCCTTTGCAATTAGTTCTTTGGGTTAATGCTTGTCCCGTTCCTAGGGTAACCTGTGGTTCTGCGTCACTTGCTTCTTGCCGGTGATAAAGCATGAGAACCTTCCAAACCCACTGCCCATTGCCCCAAAAGGCCACTTGCTCCGATGTTCTTCCCATGCCCCCACCCCTCAACCCCTCGGGCACACTAGAGAATGCAAATGCCTTAGAACCAATGGTTGTACGCAGGCTGGTTGTCATCATAGTCTTTTCCTCAGCCCCTGTGGGGGCCACGTGGCCCAAGCAATAATTTTTCAATGACAGAAACTATTCATCTTGATTTATGGTCTTTCTGTTGCCCTGACCTTCATAGTCTCATAAAGGTCTTAATGGCCTTTTATTGTAACTATTGTACGTTATCAGGAATGTATGTGAGAAATAATGTTTGTTACAAGGAGAGAAAAATCACCAAGTCTTTCGTTTTGTATCATGTACAGAATGGATTCACATCTTTAGATCCTGGGGATAGTGGCAACTAAATTGTGAGTGGGGGGAAGTATTCTAGAACCTGCAGTATTTGACTTCATCTGTAAAAGAGGAAGGCTATGCAGTTGGCTTTACAAGTTTCCTTAGTATAATTGTAATCAGAGTGAAGCAACAAGGGTTTCACAGACACCCTGCAAACGAGTAGAATCTGTTTGTTTGGCTAGAGTTGGGGTGCATGGAGGCTGCTGCAGGTTTCGTCTTCGGCATCCTGGCTTTCTGGCTGCTGTCTGCGAGATCAAAAGGGGGCTTTGCTCACCTAAACTATGTTTCCCTAATTTTACACATGGATGCTGTAGCTGCATTAGCAGAGCTGTTTTGGCCCAGGGCAAACCCGGTTACGGCACTCACATGCTGCATTAAAATCCTTTGGAACTGTTGGCACAGGTTGGCAGACAGTAGTGACTCAAAGTTGAACTGGCTCCAGAGATCAAGTGCAACTCTTGTACAGTAACAAGGATTTAATGCCAGCCAAGTGACGGAGTCTGTGTCCTGCCTGAGTCAGGATGCCTTGTAATGACATGAAGCTTACATTTAAATATCTGGCTTGAGATCAGAAACTTGCTGTGGGTCTTTTTTTCCTTTCCTCAACACATTTCTACTTTACTTACAGTGATTCTTTGCCCCTTCCATTTGTTGTGGGAGTGAGGACGGGAAGAAGGTCTTTTTTTTTTTTTTTAAGGGACGTGGTGAAGGAACTAAGGTAACGGATTTTTTTTTTGCAGTTTTTTTTTTTTTTTTTTTGGCTGGGGCTGGGTTTGAACCTTCCACCTCCAGCATATAAGGCCGACACCCTACTCCTCTGAGCCACAGGTGCTGCCTGGGAAGAAGGTCTTTTAATTGGAGAGTTAGTTTGGTGTCCGTCTTCATCTTCTCCTGTCCTTTCTTTTCTGGCTTGCCCTTGGTTTCCTTCATAGCAGACCTCTCGGCCCTGCCTGCTGGGATGGCTCTTGTCCATGTTTCTCTTTCCAGGTTAGGCCTTCAGAACCGTATTATTGCAGGGCAGACACTGAGTAATCCCAGGATATCATATAACTTTTATCAGATGCCAAGTAAGGACTCCTCTTTCCCCCTCACCTAATAAAAAACATCAGGATTCCTTCTTGGCTTTTGAAAGCGGAGCCTTTATTATTGGCGCGAGTAATTAGCAATATGGGGGCATCTGGTTCTAGGAAGGGCTTGGAGACAGAAGTGGATGGCTGGCTTTGTCAGCTGTCTTCAAAACTAATTATTTTTCTCAAATGTGCTCCTTTTCTTTGCCATTATAGCAAGGGTTTCCAAAAATGTCACTCTCCTTATAGTTTTGTAACTCCTTTCTCTGAAGAACACAAAGCATTTTATATATGTTATTTAAAATATTTGTGGGAGTCTCAAAGGTCAGGTAAGGGGGAGCTACCTAGCTGGTTTCTGGTTTAAGGAATTGAGATACTGGAACAGCTGGGGAAACAGAAATCAGAATCAAGAGTTTGCGTAGGTATAAAACGTATGATGGGCCTTTCCTAGGCTGTCTTAACCTTCTCACCCAGGAAGCTTGTCAGGATCTAACTATGTGAATGGAGCATTTGGGAAACACTGTTGAGGACAAGCTCCCTGAACCTATGAATGTGAATTTCCCCTCAGAAAGTGTAGCTCTCCACCTTTCGAGCGGTTGCAGGACTTCTGTTAAAGATGTTTCTAAAGTAACTTCTCTTGTCCATATCTTTTAATCTCTCACTGGGAGCAAATCTTAACTTCTCAGGGATGGAGTGACCCTAAATCAAAATACCAGCCTTTAGATTTGAAGATTGTGCTTGCTGCGGTGTGGAAACACTTCTCTATAGCCTATTTAACTTTCAGAGTATGTGTATACAAATCAATATATTTGTCTCTGTTCATTAATGTAAAGTATTTGTATTGGAGTACAATACAGTTTCCTAATGTGGTTCACAGTGATGAATGGTTTTTTTCTCTCCTTAAACAAACTAGTCCAATTATTCCTTCTAATTGGGGATAGTGTGCAGAGGACTTCTATACATCGAACTTTCTCTGTCTTTCTGTCTCTTATGTTCACAGGGTTTAGTCTTTCCCTGTGAGAGTGAATATTTTTTTCTTCCCCCTTCTCTCCCTTTCTCTAACTTTACAAATTAAGACAAAAGATAATTACTCAGAGGGATAAAACTGGCAGGTTCCCACGACACTTAAAATTAATGAGCTGTTGAGTACAAAAAAATACCTTGTCTTTGGCTCCATCGTCTTTGCCCATCTTCCTCCTCCCCTTTTCTTCCCATTTAACACATGATTTGACTTTTTGGCTATGTGTGCCATTTCAGTATATTGCTGCTATAAAATAGCAAGATGGTTACAGAAAGTGGCTTCGTTTGAAAACTGTCTCTTTGTTTGCAAATCAAAGTTAATTTGATTCAGTTTTACATTTTTGTATATTTGAAAACTCTTCCCCTTTGTTGATATCAAAATATTCTTTATGAGAGTATTGGGCGGCCAGGTTGGCTTTTTGTGTTAATGCCACCTGTCCCCTTCTCCCCTCAGGTCCCCTTTCCTGTAATAATCTCAATACCTTACCAAGTTTTCTTTGATTTCGAGGGCTTTGCTTTCTAGAGGAGTAGGTTTTGTGGCATCAAAATGATACTAAAGAGTTGTGCATCTTATTTCAGGTACAAATAGTGCTGATGAAAGATTTGGCTTTTTAGATCAGAAATATACTACTAAGTAGCCAAAGAGCCACTCTTACCAAATTTCTGTGAAGAACTGGGCCTTGCTCACCGCTCCCCTGGAAAGGAATGATGTTGCCACTGTAAACATTTGATGCCTGTCGGTTTCATGCTACATGTAAAGCCTCTTGAAACTATTGTTAACCATGGAAAAGGAGATTCCAGCCCCAAATTTCAGGACTGTTTGGATTCAAGACCCATTTCTATTCCTATTTATTTATTCATTTAATAGAGACAGGCTCTCTGTTGCCTTGGCTGGTGTGCAAATGGTGTTATCATAGCTCATTGCATCCTTAACTCCTGGGCTCAAGCAGTCCTCCAGAGTCACTGGGGCTCTTCTCTACTCTCTAAGTTATTGAGGGGACTCCCAAAAGGCTTTTTCAAATGTGGATTATACACGTATTTATCAATAACTACCATATTAGAATTCAAACTGAGGAAATTTTTGTCTTTTTTTTGAGATAGAGTCTCACTTTGTCATCTTTGGTACAGTGCCGTGCCCGTCACAGATCACAAAACCTCAAACTCTTGGGCTCAAGTGATTCTCTTGCCTCAGCCTCCCAAATAGCTGGGGCTACAGGTACCTGCCACAACGACCAGCTATTTTTAGAGATGGGGCCTTGCTCTTGCTCAGGGTGGTCTCGAACCTGTGAGCTCAGGGCAATCCACCCACTTCGGCCTCTCAGAATAGTAGGATTACAGGCGTGAGCCACCACCCCCTGCAAAACTGAGGAAATTAAAAAACATGTATTCCCTTAGAAATGGCACAAACCAGTTACATTAAACACATACATACAGTGTTCTTACAAAAATAATCATGGCTGGGCATAGTAGTCCACACTTATGATCCTATCACTCTGGGAAGCTGAGTTGTGGGAAGATCAGTTGAATCCTTGAGTTGAAACCACCTTGAACAATAGGGAGACCCATTCTCTACTAAAACCAGAAAAATCAGCCCAGTGTCATGGTGTACTCCTGTAGCCCCAACTACTTGGGAGGCTGAATGAAGTAGGAGGATAGTTTGAGCCCAGGAATTTGAGGTTGCAGTGAACTATGATGACACCCATGCAGTCTACCCAGGGAAACTAAGCAAGACTCTATTTCTCAAAAACCAAAAATTCAAAACCAAAAAATTACTGTTAAGAATTACATTATTTTACATTTTTGCAAATCTCCTCCGTATCTTGCTCTGTAGAAGACAGGCAGATTCTCCTGTCTTCCGCCTTCAGTTTCTGGTAATATATAGTGTGGTTGACATAGGAGGAAAATCAGTCCTGTAGAATATGTACTTTGAAAAGGGAAGAGCCTTCCTTTGTTCTGGGATGTAGTCAGACTCTACAAGTGCTACTTTCTTAAAGGTCAGTTGCTATGGGAACCTGAACCTGTATCATCATTGAACTTTTCCTACTCATTAATATCCATGGGTTTGTCTCCCACTTGAGATAAAACCATGCACAATTTTGTAGCATGCTGTATATTGGTCATTTGCTACAGGTTTGCTGAGTCATGTTCCTCTCCTTGTGTTGGAACTTTTCCTTGTATGTTATCAAGAATCCCATCTCCACTCACCTCATCAGGAGTCTTCTAGTACTGAGAGGCCATCAGACTCGTGATGGCGGATTCCTATTTTCCAAAATTCTAATTTTTGCCTGAAAGCGTGAATTCTGTCATTGGCAGTAGAAACTATTAGATACTTGCTTTAAAAAACTGACTTGTCTCACTCACTTTCTGCAAAAAGTAGCTGCCAAATAACCAAGTCTTCACAGCTCCAGTGTGTCATCCTTCTTCAAATAAAAATGGCATTCTGTGGGAAAAGGAGCTAGCTTGCAACTCACACAGCCACACAGGTGCTTTTTCTTAGATCATCATCATATTTCAGTATATAAAAGAAGTACTTGATGCGTAATGCCTATTTTTTCACACAAAGTATGTGTGCTCAGGGGCCAAGATTTAATAATATTAACGGGTTTGTACCAATTTATTAATGTCATTGTTAAATGAAATTGGCTTTTTTTTAAGGCTTGCTAAGGTCTACTGATCAAGAATGAAGTAAGTACTAGTATGCTATAATTTGGTGCTACTGACTTTATTTATGCTAAAACACCAGGAATTTTGCCCACATTAAAAAAATTAGGAGCTAATTCACATATTATACTGTTTGCCCATTTAATGTGCTAGCATGAATCAGTATTTGATTTTTTTTTATAGCTGAGTAACATTCCATTTGTATAGTTATGCCAGTTTACTTAGCAAAATAAATAACAGTTGATGGATCTTTCAGGTTTTCCCCAAGTTTTAACTATTAGTAATCATTCTGTGAACATTTATATATAAGTTTTTACGTGGACATACTGTAAAGATTTTTCTCGTGTACGTTTCTTGGAATGGAATTGTTGGTCACATGGGAATTCTTAATGTGTCACCTTTCGAGGAATTACTGGCCTGTTTTCCAAAGTGGCCGCACCATTTTATGTCCCCACTAGCACCATATGAGGGTTCCAGTTTCTCTACATTCTCTCTAACACTCATCATTATTATCTTCTGAATAATAGTCATCCTAGCAGATGTGAAGTAGTATTTCATTGTAGTTATGATTTGCATTTCCCTGATGGTTAACCTACCTTTGTTTTATAGCATCAGTGCAAATATCAATCCAGCGAAAAAGACAAATAATGTCTTATTATTAGGAACTTGCAAATAATTTAACCCTATCAGGTCTTTTGAAAGGGTTTCTACATCCTGGAAGGTTCTGTGAACCTACTTTGAGAGCACTGCTCTGCCATCATGCTAGCAGAAAATGTGGGTTGTATTTTTTCAGTGCTCTGGCATGTGATTAGCAGCTCATGTTTTCCTCATGAAAACGATATCCATTTCTGCTGGGCTTTCTCTACACACTCCCACTTAGGGACAGGCAGTGATTGGGGTATGGGACAAGCAGGGT
Source organism: Arctocebus calabarensis (assembly GCA_963573935.1). Taxonomy (NCBI): domain Eukaryota; kingdom Metazoa; phylum Chordata; class Mammalia; order Primates; family Lorisidae; genus Arctocebus; species Arctocebus calabarensis. Next base: position 19,128 of record CAUYON010203755.1, on the reverse strand, counting down.
CAGCACAGCAGAGCTGATAACCTGGAGCAGTGGGCGGCTGTGATGGGTCTTGCTCAGGCCAGCGTTTGGCTGTATGTGAAGCCCCTCTATATAGATTACCTACAGGGAGGGAGAGGAGGGAAGAACCAGACTGGCCACAGATTATGTGGTCACCTGAGACAGCCCTGTTGCACATACAGTAACATCTCCCAGATCCTGGCTTCCTGAACCCCAGACATTGTGCTAGACATCCTCAGTGATAGACAAGAAGAGCTAGAAATAAGTAACTTGTCCTGTTGAGAACAGCAGGGCTGGGAACTGAGTTGCAAATATCCTGTTATAAAGGAGGGCAAAACCATAAAATAATGTTTTCTTAACTGAATAAGGAGAAGTGATTATAGAACTGGTATTTGTTTAATAATAGGCTGTACCATGGGTCATATCTTAGTGGCAGCCAAGAGCAGAGAAAGTATGGAATATTAGAGATTTAACAAAAAAAACTGTAATACTTCCTTTGTGTGTTTTAATAAAGGAGCTGTGTTCACAGCTTTAGAAAATTGGTGAACGGTCAAGAATTGCCTAGATTCATGTTCTTTGGCTTGATTTTTAATCACACTGAAGTATGACTTCTTACAGATGTAGCTTTTAATTTGTCTTGAAAGCTAGCACAGATACTGCCAGCGTGGGTATGATTGATGGTTCCTAACAAGGAGTAGTTACTTACACTTAGAATAAATGCCAGCTGTTTGAAACTCTCCATTTTCTCAAGGAGACTTTCTGAGAGTAACCAGTAGAACTGTGTACAACGTAGGATTGTAGTTCATAGTTTGACATGGCTGGTCTTTTCTTTCAGTATTTCAAATCCATTAGTCACTGAAGCTGGAAGAAACTTTTTATTAAAAATGAAATTATTATTTTTGAGACAGAGTCTCATTTGTCACTCTGGGTAGAGTGCCTTGGCATCATAACTCATAGCAACCTCAAACTCCTGGGCTCAAAGGATTCTCTTGCCTTAGCCTCCAGAGTAGCTGGGACTACAGGTGCCCGGCTATTTTTAGAGATGGAGTCTCGCTCTTGCTCAGGCTGGTCTCGAACTTCTGACCCACTTGTTTCGGCCTCTCAGAGTGCTAGGGTTACTGGCATGAGCCACCATGCCCGGCCTGCTGGAAGGAACTTGTATCAAGGCTCACATTCAGTCTATCTTAGAATAATAATAAGTGGAAAAAAGAATTAAGTCTAAGCAATTTAGGAGATTATTACCTGAAAATATGTGTGGGTGGAATGAAGAAATGTTAGTGGAAGTGGCAAAGTTTGTTAGATGGGAAGAATAAGTTGGTTTGATCCCTTGTTCAGCTTGCTGACTATAATTACTCTCCTACTATATACTGGAAAACTGCTCAGGAGGTAGATCTTAAGTATTCTTACCACAAAAAAAGCATGGGGGTGGTGGTGGTTGTTAATTAGCATGATGTTATCTTTTTATGATGTGTACATAGTAAATTGATCATGTAGTACACTTTATTTATCAGTTATATGTTAATAACACTGGGAGAAATAAAACAAGGATTTTCTAAGCATAAAACAAAGAAACTATAAGATATTTTTAAACACCGTAGCCATTCCTTGTAATCCTAGCACTGTGAGAGGCTGAGGCAGGAGGATCACTTGAGGTTAGGACTTTGAGACCAACCTAGGCAAGAGCGAGACCCCATTTCTACAAAAATAAAAGAAAATAAGTCAGGTTGGTGAGCTATGATGATGCCACTACACTGTAGCCCGAGACTGTCTCGGTGGGAAAAAATATTATTAACAGATTTGGCGTCATAATAGATACAAAACCAAATGGCAAACGAAGAATGTATTTGCAACCTCTAAGTTTTAAATAGAATTTAAAGAGCTCTTAGAAATTGACATGAGAGCCAAGGTTGTAGATAAAAATCAAGAAATGGAGTATTCAGAAAGGATAAATAGGTAGTTTTTCAGCTGTATGAAAGGCTGGTAAGGGGGGACTGAGATTTGACTTCTGCTGTTTCAGGCCAGCAGGAAGAGATTACAGCTCAAAGGAAGCTGGATTTTCTCTTTTAGCTGCTTTGTCAGGTAGTGAATTCTACCTAGAATTCTGCAAGGGCTTTTTGGGGTGGGGATGGCCCAGAGTTGTTCAGGTGTTAGATGGGAAGTAAACACAGTGGTGACCCTTTTAAAGGTCTGTGCTCCAAATTTTGAATGAGAGCTAAAAGTGATCACCATAGCTTCCCCTTGCTGATCTGCCTCGTGCAACCCACGGACAGGGGTCCTCCTCCTTTCCTGAAGAAATAAGCCATTGGCCAGGTGCGGTGCTCACACCTGTAGTCCTAACACTCTGAGTGGCTGAGGTGGGTGGATCGCTTGAGTTCAGGAGTTCAAGACCTGCTGAGCTAGAGAGAGACTCCCGTCTCTAAAAAGAGCTGGGCGTTGTGGCTGATGCCTGTAGGCCCAGCTATTGCGGAAGCTTGGAGGCAAGAGGATTGCTTAGGCCCAAGAGGGTGCTATGAGCTATGATGCCATGGCACTCTACCCAGGGTGACAGAGTGTGACTCTGTCTTAAAAAAAAAAAAAAAAAAGCCATAGCTGGCCAGGTATGGTGGCTCATGCCTGTAATCCTAGTACTCTGGAAGGCCGAGGCTAATGGATTGCCCTGAGCTAGAGTGAGACCTCCCTTCTCTCTACCAAAAAAAAAAAAAAGCCAGGTGTTGTAGTCCCAGCTACTCGGGAGTCTGAGGTCAGAAAATTGCTTGAGCCCCAAGGTTGAGGTTGCTGTGAGCTATGATGTCACAGCACTCTATTGAGGGCCACAAAGTAAGACTTTGTCGCACTAAAATAAATAATAAAAAAAGAAATTGGAAAGAAAAGGCATGGTTGGACTTATTTAAGGGCAGGGGAGACCTAAGGGTTCCAGAGAAACAAATGTGACTAGCTGCATCATTCCACAGGGAGGGCTGGATAAGGGTGTGCAAGTCCTGGCAGAAAAGCAGCAGGGCAAACCCACAATGGCAGTGCCGCTGGGTTTACTGTACAGTCTGAGCATTCCTAGTCTTCTCGGGTAGTGGGTAGTGAGTAGTGGATCGGATCCACTGTGCACACTGGGGCTTGGGGAAGGTTCAGGTGGGCATGGGAGGCAGGCTGGCCCTGTGACAGGTGGCATGAGCTGGGTGAGACATTCAAATTCCTCCTTCTGTAAGTGTCCTGCACTTCAGTGTTGTCCAAGAATGCAGAAGCTACACCACTTGAAAGCTTTTGCATAGTCCTCTATTTTTGGGCTGGTAAGTAAATGCTTGATAAAGGTTAGCTGTTATTGCTGAATGAATAACATTCAAAACAGGTCTGGCCCACAGCTCCACCACCCCTTTCTTCCTGCTTCGCTGTCACTAGGCAGTCAGATAAAGCACCTACATCCCTGACCCGTATGTGCTGGTAGCTCTCTGGCCTAAAATGAATCAGTTTTAATCCTGAGAATACGTGTTCTTATTCCAGACCTGTCTGTCTATACTCAAGGTTTGTGTGTTCTTGGACTGAGATTATTTGTATTACAGTCTCTGTCTTTTTCTCAAGATATAGTGTTGATATTTTGAGGGCTATAGGTTGGTGTTTTTGTTTTATCTTTTTCCTTTTTTGGAAGGATCTTTTAAAGAATAGATTTTCCCATCATTTCAGCCAAAAGCAAATAATTTGTAGGACATGTTTAGGAATTTAGATTTAACTTTGTCCCTTGCTGTTTACAGTTTCTTTCTGCAGGTGGCATTTGGGTGCTGGTTGTTTATCTCGCGAGCATCAGACATGGGATGGTTGCTTCTTTGTGACTTCAGGAAGTTCAGGTTACGGGCTAGTGGTCGTCTGTTCAAGGTGGTGTGACTTCTTCTTCCTTTCTTCTTCCTTTCTAGTTTTTAATGGCTCCAGCAGGTCAACACGGGAGAAAGAACCTGTTCAAAAACACAAAAGCAAAGAGGCCACTCCCGGGAAGGAGAAGCACAGCGATCACCGGGCCGACAGCCGCCGGGAGCAGGCCTCCTCGAACCAGCCCACAGCAGCCCCCTCCACGGTCACCCCGGCCAAGGGACCTGCTGCCAGCCACCACCATCCTGCTCTGCCTCGGTCGGCTCAGGACTTACGGAAGCAGGTGAAAACCCCAGCAGAAGCCCCTTCCTCATTTCACCAAGTTAGAACCTAGTTTTGAAGGGCTCGAGAAGCAGGAAATGATGCCCAGAGGTGGGACCGGGATTGGAGTGGGGGACCTTTGTACAGAGTCACACTTGCACGCAGCTTTCTACCTACGCACATCCCCCACGCCCACCTGTGGGTTCACGCCTCCCTGCATTCTGCCGCACTTGCCAGCTGCGTTCACTGAGATCAGGAACTGTCTTTCCGCAACACCCTTCCTCCAGCCCACCCACCCTGCGCTCCATGAGTTCCGGGGAGCACGCTGTCTTTCTCAGGTTAGGCTGGGAGTAGACATGCGAGGCCTTGGAATGGGCTTGAAGACAGTGAGTCTCCTTAGTGCATGAGCCTGTCTCTTTTTTCTGTTTTTGATGTGACAAGCTACCACCTGGACTTCTGAGCAGAAAACGTGTGTAGCATGCACATTGCTGAGCGGTCTGCGGGGAGATCAGGTGGCCTTTATGCTACCGCAGGCATTTGCGTCCTGTGCTGGGGGGGTCAGCAGAGTAAAAGTGGATGCCACTCTGACCGCCTCCTGTCCTTCCCTTGTTATAGGGGCAGCTTTTAGGAACACCTCAGGGCTGTTGTCAAAATTTGAAGTCTCAGAACTCTACGAGGTAGGCAATGAAATTAAGGCAGGTGCCTGGAGGCACACAGCCAAGGGCTGTGCCTGGACAGTTGGCATTTCATTGACCCCTCACGTTCCTTTCCCCACTCCATTTCAAAGTCCGCTGAGTCAATAAGGTCACTGCTGAGCTCTCCTCACTGGAAATTTTAACACAGTCTTAAGATCTCCCCTTGAGTTAGCCTAGAGATTGTAATCTTGAAAAATAATATTCAGAGCAAGGAGGGAAAGGCGCAGAAGAGGTTTCCTGGCTGGTGTTAACCCAGAATGACTGCAAGGTAGTCACTGTGGTGTGGAAATACTGGTCTTCATGCTGTGGCGGGACCGTTCCTGCCCTTGTTTATGACATCAGTGAATCTCTCTCTGAATAACTCGTGACTGTATTCATGCCCAGGCAGATAGTGGTTTGTCTGTGTGCCTGTGCGATTACCTTCCAGATGGCATTCGCCTGTCAGTTGGGGTGCAGTGGACATGGCAGGAGTCACCACAGTGATGTTTCCATGGCCCGTGGATACCCAAGCCTTCACGCTTTGCAGTGTTGTTTTGAGATTACACCAGTGATTTAGTGTATGTTAAACGCTGGCTGCTGTTCTGAGACTGATCTCAGTTTTCCCAAAGACAACAACTAAGATGTGGAATCGGGTGCCCTCTCATGCACGTCTAGCCCCTCCAAACTGGACCTGGGGTTCCAGCAGTAGGAGACACACAGCACAAGGAAGCACCCAGGCTGGGGTTCTGGGTCTCTGACACCTCATCTGCTCCATCCCGAAGCTCTCGCCCAACAGAACCTTGGATAGGACTTTCCTATGTACGTTTTTGCTTGTGAACAAGCAGAATTAGAAGGAACCTAGAGAGACATAAACAGATGGTTGTTAGGCTTTTTAGCCTCAATGCATCCTGTCTGTTTTCTTAGGAACCCAAGATAGTGTTGTTGTTTTTATTGTTTTTCTGAGACAGCGTCTCATTCTGATTCCCAGGCTAGAGTGCCACAGCCTCAAACTTTGAAACCCCTGGGCTCAAGTAATCCTTTTACCTCAGCCTCCCAAGTAGTTGGGACTTCCGGAGCCAGCCACAACGCCTGGCTGATTTTTCTATTTTTAGTAGAGATGGGGTCTTGCTCTTGTTCAGGTTGGTCTCCGAACTACTAAACTCAAAGAGATCCTCTCTCTTCCAAGAACGCTAAGATTATAAGCATGAGCCACCATGCTGGACATTCTCTTTTCTTTTTTCTTTTTCTGTTTTGTTTTTTTTTTTTGGAAAAAAGTATCTTCTTTACATTATTCTCTGGTTTTTTATGAGGCAGATGACTAAGACATTCTTTCAGAGTTTGTCTGTGGCAAAATTTTAATACTAGAACATGACTTAGGGCCATAGTAGGACTAGAAGTTATTTCTCAGATCTGGAGGGTCTTCCACTCCTGCCCTGAGAACCCATCTGTGCAGTAAGGATGAAGGGTCTGTGTGGCCTAAATAAGTCATGTGCACACACACACACACACATGCTATGCCTTTTCCCCTGCACTTTGCTTACATGGTCAGATGGAGTAAATGTCCCATCTCCGTTGTTCCTCGCTCAGCTCTCAGCACTGGCCCTTCATTCAGATTCAGTTTAAAGCTTCCTTTATAAATGAATGAGAAGAGGTGGTGCAGTTGGACAGAGCTTAGGGGAACCACAGGTACCACTGTGCCTGGGGTGCATTTGCTCCCTTGAGCTCTGGAGCCTTTATAAGCTTCAGTACTATCATCTGGCATTATTAGTCATCTGCCCTGGGATGCCTCTACCCCCTTGCTGTACGTTTAGGGTCCCAGCTGGACGAGACATCCTGAGGTGCCTCTCAGGGGACAGACTCCCATATTCTGAGTAACTGCAGGGACCTATGTGTGTCCTAGCACGTAGTGTCACATGCTCAGGCAGAGGCCTTGCAGGTGTTGAACGGGATCACCTCCCTCTTCCCTTCCCCCTTCCTCATCCAGTCTGATCAGCCCCAGGGCTCCTGGTTCTAATTTGGCTCTGATGCTGACCTTCACCGAGACTTTGAGATGCTATATTTAATCATTTTGGGCCCTGTTGTTTCTTTGGAGCCATACCAACCATACCAACTCCTGTCACCACAGGGACATTGTGAGAAGGGAAGGGAAAATCTCAAAACCATCAGATCCCTTTAGTAAAGTACTCTGACAATAAGGTCAATAAAAGCGCATTGTGATTTCCTTTGTGACTGCTTGATGCAAATGGTTAGACTCTGACCTTTTATCTTTTCAACTGTGTAAAAAACATAGGCTCAAAGGATACTCTGATCTTTAATTTCAAATAAGAATTTTTTTTTTTTTTTTTTTTTGCGGACCAAGATGGCGGCGATGAGGAAAGCGCTTCCCGTGCGACTGGTGGGCTTGGCGTCCCTCCGGGCTGTAAGTGCCCCGGGCCGCTGAGGGGGCTGTCCTGCAGGCACCCTGACGGTCGGGGTCGAGGGCTTGGCCCGTGGCAGCTTGTCTGTGAGAGGCGATGGCAGCTTGTCTGTGAGAGGCGAAGGCGGACGCTCTTCAAACCAGGGTCGGGAGGGTGTTGGAATCTTGAACCCTCCAGATGCTTTGAAGGGGAGGAGAAGAGTAAGGCTCGTTGAGGTGGAACGTCCTGCTCAGTCTTAGAGACCTAGGACGCCATCCAGGCGTTTTGATTCCCTGTCCAAGGTCCTTCCCGGTGACCCTTTCCGCAGTTGAGTTTCAGGTTTTTCCAAGTCTTAGTGAAAATCACGAACACTCTTCAAGTTCTGCATGAAAAAAAGCCCCTTCCTCCGTCTCTATTTCCAACTCCTATTACTTAGAAAGACGCTTGGGCTGCTAGCCCGTGGAACCGAGCAGGACTCGTGTCCCCTGGAGTCAGGCTGTATGACCCTTTGGCATTGTACTTTGGGCCTAGTGAAATCTGATGTTTTCCTCTCTCTCCCGTGTTCAGTGAGCAGAGAGAAAGTGTAGGAGACCTAGCTGTATAAAAAAAAAAGGTTGAGTAAGTTGTGCTTGTTAAAGCTGGAATCGTGTGTCTCGGTGGTTCTGCCGCTTTTCATACCAATTTCATTCTTTCTAAACTCAGTTTTCTCAACTGTAAAACTGTATAGAATTATCTTGGGTTTGTATTGGAAATTAGCAAAAATGTAGGTAAAGCATTTGACATTAAAAAAAAAAAATTTTTTTTTTAATGTCAGTGTAAAAGATAAGGATGGACTTGATTATGTGAGATGGTGATAGAGTAGACGGATATAAATTTCATGGGTTGCTACTGGGGTATCTTTGTCCTGCCTGTTTTATTGAATTCTGGGTCACTAAAATAGCTCCCTGCTCATACATTGGGTAAATGTCATTTGATAGTTTGTTTGATTTTGAGACAGAGCCTCAAGCTGTCACTCTGGATAGAGTGCTGTGACATCATAGCTCACAGCAACCTCCAATTCCTGGGCTCAAGCGAGTCTCCTGCCTCCACCTCCCAAGTAGCTGGGACTACAGGCGCCCGCCACAACACCTGGCCATTTTTTGGTTGCAGTTGTCATTGTTGTTTGGCAGGCCTGGGCTGGATTTGAACCCACAAGCTCAGGTGTACATGGCTGGCGCCTTAGCTGCTTGAGCCACAGGCAGCGAGCCAGTTCATGTGTTCTGATGCTAAAAGCAGAATGCCATGAACGGCTAAAACTCAAGCCGTTTCACATTAAAAAACAAAAAACCTTTCTTTACTTAAAGTGATTTATTTTTCCGTAACAATACATTAAGCTACATAAACTTGGTTAAATACTACAGTACCTCTCTGATTTGGCACTTAGTTTAAGTTAAAGCTGATACAAACAGACTACAACCAAGAACTTGTAGATAATATAGCAATGCAAAGAGTAGTCTATAGTCATTCAAGTCAGAAACACGGAGGATATCCTCCTCTCATTCACCTCCTCCTCTATACTCTTGTATTACACAAACTTTCATTCACATACCCTTTTGCCAAACATTTCTCAAATCTTTCTTTTTTTTTTTTTTTTTTGGTTGTAGCCGCCATTGTTGTTTGGCGGGCCTGGGTTGGATACGAACCCGCCAGCTCAGGTGTACGTGGCTGGCGCCCTAGCCCGTTGAGCCACAGGTGCCGAGCCTCTCAAATCTTTCTTGCTTTCTATTTTCTACTTCACTGTCTTTGTCAAAGCTTTCATCACTTCTTCCACATTGTCTAAGATTGAGTGGAGTGTCCAACTTCTTTTCTTTTTTGCCACACACTGGAGGAATAAGCATTGTCTTAGGCCACATGATAAATAAACACTAACAAAAGCTGATTAGCAAACAAAGACTATGCATACTTGATATCCAACAACACAGGTAAGCAAAAAAAGTCATCACAAAATCATCATGCAGCCCTGGGCACAGATTGGAACCTCCCCCACTTAGCTTATAGGAGTGTAGAGCATTCAATAGTAAGTATAGAGATAGGAACAAACTTAGCATAGTCAGAAACTAAGTCAAATCAGCCTACTACTCTTTCACATAGCACCCTCATTTCTAATAATGCAACTATAGCGACCTTTCTTAAATTCAAATCCACTTAATTTATTTAAGTAAGTAAATTACTTACTTAAAAGTAAGTAAAACTTACTTTTCAAAGTATCAGTCCCAAATGTCTGCAGAATAAAGACCAAAGGCTTAAAAACCAAGTTTTGATTACACACACAAATACTTTCCCAAATTTGTTTTTTATCACGTATCTTTTTTTGTTCAGACAGAGTCTCACTTTGTCAACCTCAGTAGAGTGCTGTAGCGTCACAGCTCACAGCAACCTCAAATTCTTGGGCTCAAGTGCTTCTCTTGCCTCAGACACCCAAGTAGCTGGGACTACAGGCACTTGACACAATGCCCAGCTATTTTTAGAGATGGGGGTCTCACCCTTGCTCAGGTTGGTCTTGAACTCCTGAGCTCAGGCAATCCACCTGCCTCAGTCTCCCAGAGTGCTAAGACTACAGGTGTGAGCCACCACACCCAGACTTTATCACTTATCTTGTAATTTAGCTAACTTTGTCTTAAACTTCCTGACTATGCTAACTTTGTTCCTATCTCTATACTCACTATAGAATGCTCTACACTCCTATATGCTAAAAGGGGGGGGGGTCCAATCTGTGCCCAGGGCTGCATGCTGATTTTGTGATGACTTTTTTGCTTACCTGTGTTGTTGGATATCAAGTATGCATAGTCTTTGTTTGCTAATCAGCTTTTGTTAGTGTTTATTTATCATGTGGCCTAAGACATTGCTTATTCCTCCAGTGTGTGGCAAAAAAGAAAATAAGTTGGACACTCCACCTAAAGCTTCCTAGAAATACTTAACACTTTTATTATATTTTACAAGGCTAAAACATTATCATTCTGTAGAAGTCCTTCTGTAGCATGCCCCAACTGTTTAGTCTATTTAACTGCTGTAATGTCTTACTTCATGATGTTAATAACGTGCTTTAATGTTTGTTCCTTCCCTAAACTGAGAATCTGTTCTACTTATCTCTCCTCAACAACTAAAACAGTAATGATCTCAAAAATGAAAACATATGGTTGTTTCCTAAATAAATGAATGAAAAGAGAAGCCTACTGAGTTCTTGGACTACAGGCCCTGGCCACAACACCCAGCTAGTTTTTTCTATTTTTAGTAGAGACAGGGTCTTGCTCAGGCTGGTCTCAAACTCCTGAGCTTAGGCAATCCACTCACCTCGTTTTCACAAAATGTTAGGATAACGGGTATGAGCCACCCTGTCCGGCTAAGTATCAACCTATTGATTTCAGTTTCTTGTCTAAGTAAGATTGTCATAAAGACCAGAAAATTAAAAAATAAAAAAAAAATTGTAAAAAGCAAAAAAAACTGTGTATAATTATTAGTTGTCACTGGTTAAAAAGAACAGTATAATCCATTTCACTGGAAGTTACGTAGCATATCAACAGTTTGTTTACTTTAAACAAGATAATTAAAATAATGAAGATATTCTAGTTTTGCAAATAAGAAAAGAATCTGAGATTCTTTTTGTTTTGTTCCCTGTTAAGTCAAGAGCAAATCAATTTCAAAATCTAAAGACTAAAAATGTTAACAACAGAATTACAAGCTTACCAGCTTTTTGATAGAAATTGGCTGTTTCATATGCCAGTGCAGCAATTAGTCCAGGAGCATGTTTTAATTCAATTGCTCGAGCAATTGTTACTGTAACCAAACACATTAAAGTGAATCTGTAATTATGTTCACTTACTCATCCTGTTCAATTTTAACAGCAAAGGACAGTGACAATCGTTTGGGATTTCATGCAGTTTGTTAGAAGTTTTACCATGAAAAGTTAGAGAAAATGCACACTCAAACAAACAGCACAACATTGAGCTTATTGATTCTGATACTGTTTCTTCAAATCAATCACCAGACCATTACTAGTTAATCACAGAGAATTACTACATAGCATGACATTAATAGGACACAAATACTTTTGAGGAGCACTGGAGTTTGAAATAGAGAAACAAAAGCCTGTAAGTTTCTTTACTGTTCAATATACGTTTCATTGTTTCCTGCCATTTAAAGGTGAAAACTTTAAGTAAGCCACATAATGAAAGAGGAAAGATGAGCTCAAAAATTGATTTTATATTGTTGTAAATGGTATGAAATCAAAATTCTCTTAAAAAGAGTCATAAACTGTAAGACCTTTTCCTACTAAGAATTGAAGGCCAATCAATGCTAAGGGTAAACTTATTCCTCATTACTAATTTCTCAAAACCTGAAAATTCCAGCTAATTCTGACCTTAAAAGAAGAATTAAATGCCCAATACAGATTTTTGCAGAAAAACAAGCAAAATAACTTTAGAATATTTAAGATACCTTCTTGAGCTTCAGCCTGACACTGGATAATATAAGCTTCTATGAGCCGTCCCTCTAAATCCCTTCCCTTTTCTGCAGGTGTAATAAGTTTGGGGATATGACTTTCCTAAGAAAAAAGAAAAAAAAGAAAAACAAAGGAAGCCAAATTCTATTATAATCCATTTATTAGAGATAAAGAAAATAGAAGTTATGAGACACTGAATTTAAGGATTAACCAGAAATTTAGAGGACAAATGAAAAGTGTGAAACAGTGTAGAATAAAAATTCCCATATGCTAAAACTCGGCTTTTATAGTAACGGGAAATTCAGGAACAAAATTGGGCCACAATAGAGTCCTCAGACATGCAAGCCATACTTTTATCTTGAAAAATGTTTAACTGAATGAAATAATAAATGAAATTCTCTTTTGCAAGATAGCCCAAATTGTTTATTTACATTAATAAAGATAATAAGAAAAAACACTACAGTCCTAAACCTAATTCAGAATCACAGCTTTTTAGTAACTGTAAAACATCTTAGTTTATCAATCCAACACTGTCCTCCAGGAAGCCTTCAGTAAACAGTGGTTTAATCTGAATGAAGTGGGGGAAATTCTGTCTGGACAACATTATTTTTCTTACAATCCTCATCACCTCTCCAGGAAATTTACTATAATTCAGAGTGCAGTGACTGCTCCTCTACTGCTTTCGCTGAGAACCAGAGAATACAATCAGAAGTTAAAGTTCATGGAACAGGACTGGTCCTGTCAACAGGTGCAGAGCACATTAAGAAATGGTACAAAGCATCAATTGTTCTACTTTGTTTTCTCCTACCTTTTCAGAGACAAAGAAAAAAGAGCTGAATATTACAACTTCATTGCCTAATTATAAAGGTCATGAGTGAGGCTGGCATGGTGGCGCATGCCTGTAATCCTAGCACTCTGGAAGGCCAAGGAAGGAAGATCACTCAAACTCAAGAGTTCAAGACTAGCCTGAGCAAGAGTGAGACCCTGTCTCCATTAAAAATAGAAAAATCAACTGGGGCTTGTGGCAGGACCCAGTAGCCCCAGCCACTCAGGAGGCTGAGGCAGGCAGACTGCTTAAATCCAGGAGTTTGTGGTTCCTGTGAGCTAGACTTATGCCATGGCACTCTAGCCAAGGGCAACAGAGTGAGACTCTGTCTGCAAAAAATAAAAAATTAAAGTCAGTAGTGATTTCAAGATTAATATGAAGATATTTAATATTCAGCACTGGCTTACTCATCAGTAAGTATTCAAGAAAAGGAAAACAGAACACTACCACTTTTTATATAATAAAACAATTCTTTCTCCACCCTCCCAAAAAGAAAAAAAATTTTTTTCAAGAATTAAAGCATTAAGAATATATACATAAGAATATATACATATATACACGTCATATATATATGTGTACGCATGTATTGTGTGTATATATATATAATAAAATATATTATATGACATAAACATAAATAATATATAGTATGTATTGGGTGTATATATAATAAAACATATAATATAAATAAATATGAATAAATAATAATATATACATATATATATATTTTTTACCTTTAGGTGTTTAAAAATCCCAGCTGCAATTTTTAGGCTTCGATGGACTTCTTTTGCTTCATCTTCTGTTATACTTAAAGATAGTGGTTACATTAATCAGAAGATGAATCTCTTTTGTTATTAAAACTAACAACTAATACATAACTATACATCCAAAATCAGTCATTGTGTTTCTCTAAAATAAGGAAAACCACTAATTTTCTAAGGTACTTATACTCATTGCTCATTTTTATCACCAAACTTAAAGACGGTTTTACATTAGCACATACAATTTGAGTTCATTTTCAAATGGTTGCACATAATACCCATCTATGGATGAATCATAACCATAATTAACCAATTTATGGTTAACCAATAAACCAAATTAACCAATTTCCATTGCTACATTCCTTTTGACTACTTTAAAAGGTGTATTTCATTTTACAATTCTTTAATCCTTCAAAACATTTTTTCACATACTTAAAAGCCCTTTATATTTCTTTTTTTGTGAACTTCCTGTTCATGTCTTATTTTCAATTGACTTGATGGTCTTTGATTTATAAGCATATACATTGTAAAAATAATTCATCACATGCCTTGTTTTTGACCAATCTTGTCACTAGCTTTTTAACTTTATTGATGGTAATTTTTTTTTTTTGAGACAGAGCCTCAAGCTGTCACCTGGACAGAGTGCTATGGCATCTCAGCTCACAGCAATCTCCAATTCCTGGGCTCAAGTGAGTCTCTTGCCTCCACCTCCCAAGTAGCTGGCGGGCACTACAGGTGCCCACCACAACGTCCGGCCATTTTTTGGTGGCAGCCATCATTGTTGTTTGGCGGGCTGGGCTGGATTCGAACCTGCCAGCTCGTGTACCTGGCTGACACCTTAGCTATTAAGCCACAGGTGCCGAACCTATTGATAGTATTTTTATGTAGTCTAATATTCAGTCTTTTACTTATGGTTTCCTGGTTTGGAACTTCTATGGCTTCTTGACTTTTTTAGAAAGATCTTCCACATGACAAGACTATTAATTTTTTTTCCTTTTTAACACTAGGAACCATAATTCTGACACTTGAAATACTAATAGTATCAGGAAATCTTTCATTTGTCCAAAGTGGTACTTTTAACTTAATTTTTAAAAATAATGAAGCTCCATATACTTGAAAAGTATTACAAATGTATATAACCTTCCCCTTTTAACTTACTTTTCTTTTCCAGCCAGTCTTGAAGCATATTTGGTATACCATAAAGCTACATTAAATCCCATGGAAATTAATTCAAAAACAGCATCCTGTTGTGCACTGGAATTATAAATATGATCATTAAGTTCTGTCAATGAAACATAACTGTATGAAACTTATTTGACATCAAAATTATAGAACTATCTGCTAACTGGTATGAAGAAAGGTTCTTGTGTTTAATACAACTGTGGACATAACACATACACAAGAATTAACAAAAAGTAGCTAAATGTAGTGGTCTGGCACGCGCTTCATAGTAACAAGCATGAAAATAATTCCCAAAGTTTACTGAATATAGAGTCGCTTTAAAAATACACATTTCTGGGACTTACCCCCAGAAAGCCAGAAGGCCTGAGATGGGGCCCAGAATCGGTTTTTAAAAGTACTCAGTTGATTCTGAAATGGGTGGCTCTTATATGTGTACATTTTACAAAGTGGAATTCAGGGGAGAAATCATTTCAGACTAGAATGGTGAAAGAAGGATTAATGGTAATTATAAAATTTGAACTGTGCCTCCAAGGATGGCTAGGTGGGAAGCAAAAGGACATCCTCAAATGAGAAAATGATGCTACCAAAGCACAAAAAAGTGTAAGCTTTTTCTGACAGAAGTGGCCCAAGGAGCCTGATTGCAACAAATGATGATATTGAATGCTAAGCCAATCTGGATCTATAAAAAATGTCTTGAGAACAAATATATTTTAAACCTTATTTAGTTTCTGTCACATTCTATTACTAAATATGACAAAGACGGCAAATGCATATAAAACAAATAAGATATTTATGTATGCACTATGTTTTTGCTAGAACCTGACGTTCTTTATACCTCATCTCATTTTTATCATGAAGAGGTAATATCTTCATTTTACATATGTAATACCAAGATATAGAAAAGTAACTCAAAGGGAGTAACAAATTAGATTTATGACTCCATTATGTACTTTTTATTTATTTGTTGCCCCCTCTCTTTGAAGGAATAGAGACAGCATCTTTTTAGATTAAAAACAAATTGTTATAAAATACGTAATTAAAAATAATTTATAAACTGCCTTTAGTATAGATTATAATGTGCAAAAATTACAGTTATAAACACTTTTTTTTTTTTGAGACAGAATCTCACTATGTCACCCTCAATAGAGTGCTGTGGTGTCAGAGCTCATAGCAATATCAAACTCTAGGGCTTAAGCGATTCTCTTGCCTTAGCCTCTCAAGTAGGTGGGACTGCAGGTGCCCGCCACAACACCTGGCTATTTTTTTGTTGTAGCTGTCACTGTTGTTTAGCAGGCCCAGGCCAGGTTCAAACCTGCCAGCCCTGTTGTATGTGGCCAGTGCCCTAACCACCGAGGTAAGGGCATCGAGCCATAAATACACTTCTTAAAATAGTTTTATCCTGCTCAAAAAAATTTAATAGTTTAATAGCTTATTCTTTACAGCATTGAAAACTTTTGATTTTAGTATATGTGCTGCCAAAGTGAGCACAGCACTGAAAACTTCCAAATGAATTATATCTGGTGATGCAGTGGGCATACCGAATTTATAACTTATCTTTCAATAAGAGAGTTTTGCTAATTTATGTGAAGCCTCATGAATGGTTCTCTCCCTTTCATCTTTCATTGATTTCATTATGTTTCTAAACATTCCATTTCTATGACACCACATCTAAGTAATAGTCCAAGTATGTAGAATTGAAAAAATACTTTTCAGGGCGGGGCCTGTTGCTCAGTGGGTAGGGCGCCAGCCCCACATACGGAGGGTGGCGGGTTCAAACCCTGCCCCGGCCAAATTGCAACAACAACAACAACAACAAAAATAGCCAAGTGGTGTGGCGGGTGCCTAGCTACTCAGGAGGCTGAGGCAAGAGAATTGCCTAAGCCCAGGGGTTGGAGGTTGCTGTGAGCTGTGTGATGCCACGGCACTCTAATTGAGGGTGATAAAGTGAGACTCTGTCTCTATAAAGAAAAGAAAAAACACTTTCAGAACAGATATACTGATAGGATAATTTCTGTGAAAAAACAGTAGTTAAGCATAAAGTAATTTAGAAGTCTCCCATGAGCTGAATATTCTCTACTACTTAAGGTCTTCATTATGTAATTCTTCACTCTCTCATAAAACTCCTGAAAAAAATTGTTAAATAAAAATGTGGTATGGTGGAAAAAACTGTCAAATCTATATAATGCAAACCATTACAGTATCTATCATAGTTTTATAATGTTAACAATGTCAGATGTGTGATCTTAAACTTTACATTTTAAAAATATTCCTTAATTTTGAATGAAAAACAAAGGTGTCACAGAAAAAATGGAAAATGAAGCCTTAGAAAGCCTTAATATCCCTGAATATTAAAATCTGAAAAGGATTCACAGTCCTAATCCCCATCAAATTTTTAAATTCTACATGATATTCCTAAGGAAGGAAACTAAAATTTATGAATATTTTATTAATGCCTAGCATTGTTATTTAACATAAGTGTTATTATTTTGTTCCTAATAAAGTCGTATATACATAACCCCAACACACAGCTAAAGCAGATGTTCACCCAGCAGAAAATCTGGGAGTTCACCTAAATAGGTATGAATTCTATGTCCACATTCTTTCCACTGTAATGAACAGCCTGTCCTGTTTTTTTTTTAGCAATCTCCTATTCCTTGCTTTCTGTTTTCATAGAACAGAAACAAATTGAGATAAACAGTAACAATAAATAATACAGTGATGTTAAAAGAGTAGTTAAATAAGACATTAGCACCATTATGATGTTTCCTGCTAAGATTAGATCTGTTTACAAATAGTTTTTTTTTGACATTTTATAAATTTAATTGCAAGAAAATGTAAATTCTACTAATACTAACCCAAAAACAACTTTAAAAGCAAATTTATGGTGAATACACATTAATGAGTTAACATGGTTGATAAACAATTTTAACATTGGATGTATCAGGTGTAGAACACAAATGTCTTAATGCTGTAATTGGGTAAATAAGGTGAAAGCTATGTTGATTGGTAGCATGTAAGCACTCCAATTTGTACAAATAATCAACACAACGAATTCTACAATGGTGTAAATGTACATATAATCTATGTACAAATGACTTTATAAAAAATAAATTAAAAAAAATTCTTAACAAATCAAAAATCAGCAACACTGGTCTGAAGTTTGTTCTTGTTGGGAGATGGCCTGTCATCTCAGAAAGCACAGAGAGGTTCTGCAAGTGAACCTGCATTTGCTAGGCAGACCTTCAGGGATTCAGTCTTCAGAACAGTCATTTCATCCTGTATATAATTGATCCAGAAGTTGCTGAATCTTTTGCTATTTTATACACTTGATATTATCTCATTAACCTATTGGCATCTTCATGCCTCCATGAAGCTACACAAGTCATTTGTTGAAGTGGGCAAAGGATAATTCCCAGTATAATATGAATCACGGCTCACAATATGCCTTGGTCAAAGTTCTTTGACTCTCAAGAAACTGTGTTTCAAAGAAAGTGAAAATGACAAACTTGGTTATCCCCAGGACCTATTTCCCTCTTTCTGAAATTTTACGCTTTATCAAAGCATCTTACATTGGTTCTATCTGATTCTTTGTCCACAGACGACTATCATCAGACATTTCACAAAAAAGCCACAAAATAAAAAAGACAGTTTCTCTCCACAAAATCTAGTATCTAGTTAACTTACAACCTACCACCATCTATTCATTGTTAGCTAGAAATGTTACTACAGAAATGTCTCTAATCGTGACAGCTATTTGACTGAGATAAAATTATCCCAATTTATAGGCTAGAAAACTGAGGTTTCATAGGCTTCATGAAATTCATAAATATCTCCATTATTCACCTAGAAGCCTAAAATATTTACCACAAACAAATCTATCACTGTTGCTATAGTGCACTGTTACTATAGTACAAAATGCACTTAACAATGTTTGACAATTCTTTTGCTGCAGCATATCATCTGGTCCTCCATCATTCTGAGCCAAAAATCTCTTTGACTTCTCTACAAAGCTGCTAGAAAGAGCTCAATTTCTCCTGGGCAGATTCTCAGGACACCACCATCACCTTCTCCTGCCCGATCAAGAAGGAAAAATGGACTAAAAGGTCCCATAGAGGAGATAGGACCATATATATAAATGAGGGCATCTTTCCCAACATCGAAAAAATGGATTTCTTCCATCTCAACGTCCAGAAAAATTCCCACACGCTCAACTCCAGGGATTGCAGGAATTCTACTTTCTGGGATGAAGTTGGCACAGATTGCTCCTGCCTTCATGCTGATGATCCAGAAGCCATGCTCAGAGGATAAATCCCTCTGCCTTCTGTCAACCGACTCCTTGCAGACACCCAGAGACCACTCCTTCACCTCTCCCATGTCCACCTCCCAGTAATGTCAGCCAGTGGAGAAGCTGGGTGTCCCCAGGACACAGGCCATGTGGGTGAATCTCCTGGGATCTCCCAGCATGTCCTGATGGCTCTTTGCACCCTGGATGCTCCTTAGGTCCTCGGAGAGGACAAGAAGGGAGCTGGCAGTGGCTGCATCCAAGCTCATATCTTCCCGGAACTGCTGGAGCTCACTGCTCATGTGCATTGTGTGCTCCAGGAGGGGCTCGTGCTGCTTGAGGAGAAGGCTCAGTGTTCTCATCTGCCAATCTTCCATTGCAGGTTTCTCTGTCGATGCTCAGCACATGGGGCAGATCAGTTTC
>CAUYON010203748.1:0-13075 GCA_963573935.1 Arctocebus calabarensis | reverse complement strand
AAAAGTCACCATCTTTCTTTAAGGCTGCATAATATTCCATGGTATACATGTACCACAGTTTATTAATCCATTCGTGTATCATTGAAGCTCTTGGGCTTCTTCCATGACTTAGCAATTATGAATTGGGCTGCAATAAACAATCTGGTACAGACAAAGGGTGAGATCACATGTGTGGTACATATTTGAAGCGTCAGGAGAAAACTTCTAAATATGGATCAAAAATGTTTTCACATAGTAAACGAGAAAATCTCATGAATGTTATGTCAATCAGGTTGATAAAAATATCTCAGATTGCATGTGAAGTCCGCACACTGTACCCCATGATTGAATAAATGTACACAGCTATGATTCAATAAAAAAATAAATAAACTAATGATTTGGCATTCTGATTGTAATGTGGATTTCCATGCAGCTTATTACAGGGGAAGGATTCTGTGACTTGTTGCTGACTCAAGGACATGGCTTATTCAACAGTTATATTTCTAATTGTAAATAAAGAATTTGGCATTCTGACTTGTAAACAAAATTAAAAAATACCAATTCCATAAAAATTATGAGATATGAAGAAACAAGAAATTATGACATACATGGACATAAAAACAGGCAGCACAAACTATGAGAGTGATCAGATGTCATATTTAACATAAAAAGACATTAAAGTATCCATAATACATATATTCAGAGAAATAAAGAAAACTATTTTTAAAGAAGTAAAGGAAGTTATTATCATAATGTGGCATCAAATTGAAAATAATAACAAAGAGATAAAAATTATTGTTTTATTTTGGGTTAGTATGAGTGCACATATAATTAGGTTACATTATTTGCATTTGTAAGGTGAAGTCCAAAGTCTGAGTTGTAGTCAGTCCTTTACCCAGTAAGTCACACTCTTACATTATACCCAAAAGGTGGGAACTTACTGAGCTCCCCCCTTCTTGAATTTAACTGTGTTTTTCTCTCATGTGGGCCATAAAGACATTTGCACTAAAATTTTTATAGCAGCTCAGTTCACAACTGCAAAGATATGGAAACAACCCATGTCCATCAACCTATGAAAAGATTAATGAACAGTGGTATATGTATACCATGGAATACTATTTAGCCATAAAAAATGGATGGAAACTTTGCAGCTTTTGCATATACCTGTATGGGTTTGGAAAACATTCTCCTAAGTAAAGTGGCTCAAGAATGAAAAAGCAAGCATCTCATGTACTCAGTACTAATATGAAAATAGGAGATAGAAATTCTAAAAAAAAAATGAAGGCTGGGCATTGTGGTGGTTGCCTGTAGTCCCAGGTACTTGGGAGGCTGAGGCAAGAAGATCACTTGAGCCCAAGAGTTTGACGCTGCTGTGAGCTATGATGCCATAGCACTCTACCTAGGGTAAAAGAGTGAGACTCTGCCTCAAAAAAAAAAAAAATCTGAAATTGAAAAGCAAAATAGCTGAAATTTAAAAATCACTAGTGGGGCTTAACAGTATTTTGAATGGGTTGAAGAAAGAAGTAGCAAACTTGAAGCTAGTTAGAGGTTATATATTTCAAAGAACAATGAGAGGAAAAAGAATGAAAAAAATGAACGTGCCTTCTGAAAAACGTGGAAAAACATTAAGTACACAAACACATATATAAAAGAAGTGTCAGAAGAGAGGAGAGAAAGGAGTAGGAATAATATTTAAAGAAATAATGGCTGAAGTCATCACAAATTTTTTGAACACATCCAGGAAGCCAATCAATTCCATGTTGGACAAACTTAAGATCCACAAATAGATACATAATATTAATAGTAAAGATACAGGAAGTCAAAGACAAAGATAAATTCTTGAAAGCAACAGGAGAAAAATTGACTTGTCATTCATAAAAGAAATCCAACAAGATGTACTGCTGACAAATAAAAACCACTTTGAGATATCACCTAACTTCAGCTTTTCCCACATCCTAAAGTCCAAAATCTGCAGGTGCTGGTGTGGATGTGGAGAGAAGGGAACACTTCTACACTGCTGGTGGGATTGCAAACTAATACAACCATTATGGAAAGAAGTATAGAGAATCTTCAAAGAACTAAAAGTTGACATTCCATTTGATCCCACAATTCTATTCCTAGGTATCTATCCAGAAGAACAAAAATCATTTTACCACAAAGACATTTGCAACAGAATGTTTACTGCAGCCCAATTCATAATTGACAAGTTGTGGAAGCAACACCAACACCAACACCCATCAACCCATGAATGTATTAACAAATTGTGGTATATGCATACCATAGAATACTATTCAGCCATAAATAGATGGAGATTTTACATCTTTTATGTTTACCTGGATGGAGTTGGAATACATTCTTCTTAGTAAAGCATCTCAAAAATGGGGGAAAAAGTATCCAATGTACTCAATATTATTACAAAACCAATATATAAATACACATTCATACAAATGATAAAACACAAATATAGTCTAGCAAGGGGGGAGGTGAGCAGCGAGAGGGGAGAGGAAGGCAGGAGGGCCATTGGTGAGAGGAGGGAGGGAATTTGGTGGGCTTTCACCTAACGTGTACAATGCAAGGATATATTTCAAAATAACTAAGAGTAAATTTTAAATGTCTTACTACAGAAAATAAGTGAGGTGATGGCTATGTTAATCAGTTTGATTTAAGCATTCCACATTGTATATTAAATCATCACATTTTATTCCATAAATGTATAGTTATGATTTAATTAAAAAATAATAAAAAAAGATATACTGCTGACTTTTCAGCAGTAACAAGACAATAAGATGATAAATTCAAAGTGCATCTTCCCCGCCTCAACAAAAAACAGTCAAACTAAAATCCTATATACAGTAAACTTATCTTTCAAAAATGAAGTCAAAATGAAGACATGTATAGGTAAACATAAACTGAGAGAACTTGTTGCCAAGTTTTTAGAAGAAATACTAAAAGAAGTTTTTCAGGCTGACAAAAACTGAAACTAGATAGTAATTCAAATAGATATGTATAAACAAAAAACATCTAGATAATGGTTAACTTAATGTGCCAAACTGACTGGGAAGTGGGGTACCCAGATCAAACATTTCTTCTGGGACAATATATAAGGGTGATGAGATTAGCATTTGAATTGGTGGACTGAGTAAAGAAGATTGCCCTGCCCAGTGTAAGTGGGCCCTATTCAATCTGTGTTGAGAATCACAACAGAACTTAAAGGTAGCAAAAGGAGGAATTCCTTTTCTTTACCTGACAGCTGAGCTGGGAGATCAGTTCTCCTGCTCTTGACTGGGCCTTATACCGTCAGCCCTCCAGTTCTCAAAACTACACTACCAGCTTTCCTGGATCACAAGCTGTCAACTGGCTGGCAGACTGTGGGATTTCTCAGTCTCCATGATAACATGAACTAATTTCTTATAATAAAGCATATACACTTTTTATTGGCTCTTTTTCTCTGAAGAACCCTAATACAAATTTTCATACTAAGAGTATTTCTAGATGACAGAATATTAAGAATATGTTTTCTGAATTAGTTCTGGGGTATCTATTATCTGATTAGATTTAAATATGCTTAATTATTATATTTTCTGTGATAAATAGAGCACTGATAATTTGTGGCAAGAACTGATAATATACACAAAATATCTGCATTGGATACTCCTAATCAACCCCTAATAAGTAAGGAACTTGGTGACTATGTATATGATAATTTCAAACATTTTTAAAGATTCAAGTGTATAATGAACTTGGCTGGTTCTTCCTAATGTCACTTGGACAAATTGGTACAGGAAAAGAATAACTTTTAGGATGCAAATTCCCAGCTCAAGCACTGGAAAAATGATCCAAGAGCTTCTTTGTGTTCTCTGAAGGAGACTGTAATCTCCTCTGGTTGCAAGGCTGAAACTAATGACAATCAAACACAAACTACCATCCTGCAACTGGCTAAATTGCAACATAAGTTGAATTTCCAGCTTCACAGGATGTCTATTGTTAAAGTGAAGGTATTTACTGGGAAAGAACAGGATCTGTAAATTGAAATAGAGACATGTGAGAAGACCCTGATGAGACTGGGAACACTGAGATCCTAAATTGTGACAAGTCTGCTTTGTCAGTGGTGTCCTCTGTTCCCAGCAGAAGCTGCCTCTCCACACCCAGTGGTATCAATCTCCCCATTATCCAGTGGTATTAGTCTGTCTTCCTTAATCTAAGGGGATAAACCCTGTGCTGCTTGAGGAAATTATAATGTCCTCTCTTAAGATAATTACTATGCAACACAATGCTGATTCTCCGCAGGAGCCACTGCAATCACCCTCCTTTGCTTCTAGACCTATAACTAGACTCAACTACCAGCATCCCTGTAAAGGTGATGTACAAAGTATTACCCATCAGAAAGTATGCTAGACTCCAAAAGAACTAAAGTTGCCCCTTGAACAACATGGAGTTTATGACCACCAACACTGCACAGTCCAAAATCCATGTATAACTTTTGACTTCCTCAAACTTCACTAGCAATGGCCTACTACTGAACAGAATCCTTACTGATAACATAGTAAACATAAACATATTTTACTTTAAGCCAGAGAAAAGAAAATGTTAAGAAAATTATAATGAAGAGAAAATATATTTCCTATTAATTAAGTGGAAATAGGTCACCATAAAATTCTTCATCCTTGTCATCTTCACATTGAGTAGGCTGAGAAGAAGGAAAAGGAAGGGTATGTCTTGCTGTTTCAGGGGTTGCAGAGGCAGAAGAAAATTTGTATATAAGAGGACTCACACAATTCAAACCCATATTGCTGAAGGGTCAACTGTATTTAAGTTTTCCAATTATTAAGATAGAAATATGGGAATATATGTGGAAATAAAAATTATGGATGTGGGATAATGATGGAAGGATCGTAAGATTGGGTCAGAACAAATTTATGGATATATGTTTAATAAGCACAGATTCTGAATTTAATGCTGCAGACTCAAAAAGTTTAAAAGGACTGAAACAGTGTGGTTGTTGGCTGAAACATAGACTACAAGGCGGCCCACAGTAAAGAAATTAGAAGTGCCAGACATTCCTTGGTCTAACATAAAGGAAGAGCTTCAAAGGTTTAAGGAGATTGGAATATCAGAGTGGATATGTCATTTAATACCACTTACTTACCCTGAAATACCTTTCAACATAACTGGAAGAAATAAATATGTGAGGGAAACCTCATCACAGAAGAGCTCTGTGATCTTTCTTCTCTATAGGCCAGATATTACAGCGGGAACTGCAACCACTGAACTGGGAAACATAAAATCAATGGGAGTATTTGGATACCAGGGTGGCAGCCATCACATGGCAGCACTCAGAAACCAAATGCAAAGTGGCCATAGTTACTATAAAGCAGGTATCAGAATTGTCTGATTTACACAAATGTGTGATATTGGCTGTACCACCTGGAACTTGTTGATCTCTTCTCATCTTATAGGCTAAGAAAGGTTGGACCTGGTCAGTACCTACCTAAGAGATCACCAGGAAATACCAGGTGTTGTAGTTTAAAAAAAAAAACAAAAAAGAAAATCAGTACATGAATGTTCATAGCAGCACTATGCACAAGAGATAAAAGGTAGAAGCAACCTAAATGTCCATCAATTGAGGAGTGGATAAATAAAATGTAATATACAAGGTTGGACAACTGAATTCATGAAATTAATTGTCCAACTTCATGTACATACATATATTTTTAACCATAAAAATAAATGAATTTCTGATATAAGGTAAAAAATAGATGAACCTTAAAACACTGCACCAAGTAAAAGAAGTTACTTGCAAAAGTAACATGATTTAATTCACATAAAATATGTAGAAGAGAAATCTATAGAGGCAGTAAATAGATTAGTGGTTATTTAAGGTGCCAGATAGAAAGAAAAATAATAGTTAAAATAATAGCTAAATAATAGCTAAAATACCTGTATGTGGTGATTGTTTTAAAGAAGATGAAATAATCTAAAGTTTATTTTGGTGACAGTCGCACACATCTGTGAATATGCTAAAAGACTGTACAGTTTAAATAACTGAAGTGAATATCAATAAAGCTGTTAGAACAAGAAACAAGTCTTAACTCTGTGTTCAATAAATCCACTTGTAAAGATACAACTAGGTTAAAAGTAAAGTGATGAAAAAAGACATACCATGATAATACAAATAAAAACAAATCTGTTGACTCAGTGCCTGTAGCTCAAGTGGCTAAGGTGCCAGCCACATACACCAGAGCTGGTGGGTTGGAATCCAGCCCAGGCCTGTCAAACAACAATGACAACTATAACCCCCCCAAATTGCTGGGTGTTGTGGCAGGTGCCTGTAGTCCCAGCTACTTGGGAGGCTGAGGCAAGAGAATTGCTTAAGCCCAGGAGTTGGAGGTTGCTGTGAGCTGTGATGCCACGGCACTCTACCCAGGGTGACAGATTGAGGCTCTGTCTCAAAAACAAACAAACAACAAGAGCAAAAAAACCTAACAAATCTTTTTAAGACAAACTCTATTTCAGAATAAGAAAAATTATAAGGGTTAATGAGCAACATTAAAAAAATAATGAAAAATGAAAATTTCCAAGATGACACAGTAATCCTTGCTGTGCATGTACATAACAAGAGAAGATGAAATTATGTGAGGCATAAATTTATAGAAATACAAAAATAATAAACAAATACACTATAATAGTTGAAGACTTGAACACTCTTCATCAATAATTGGCAGAAAATGAGTAAGTGTATTAATTGAATGATACCATTGATCCACTGGCTCTAATAGACATATATAGAATACTACATTCAGCAACAGAATAGACATTCATCCACCAAGATATACTCCATATTAGATGACTAAAAAAAAAAAAAAAGGTCTAAAAAGAATTATGCAAATATTCTCAGATGAGAATCGAATTAAACTGGAAATTAATAACAGAAAGACACCTAAAAAGTCTTAAAATATTTAGTTTAAATAACCCATTTGTGAATAAAACATACATCAAGGAAGAAAGCTGAAGGGAAATTAAAAAGAAAAAGGAAAATGCAGCTTATCAAAATTTGAAGGATACAGCAAAAGCAAGATCTAAAACGAATTTGAAGAATTAAATTAATATGTTGAAAAGATGAAGGATCTAAAATCAATAATCTAATATTCTATCTTAGCAAACTACAGAAACATGAGTAATTAAAGCCTAAAACAATAATAAAAAAGGAAATAATGATAATTAAAGCAGAAATAAATGAAATTGAAAATAGCAAATCAGTAGAGTAAATTAATGAGTGGGAAAGTTGGTTGTTGAAATACTAATAAAATTGCTAAAAATCAAGTTAGGCTAACCAAGAAAACAAGAGAAGAAGCAATTGATAATATTAGAAATAAAAGCAGTTGTAACTTGTCAATGAATGCACATTAAAGAATAATTATGAAATATTAAGAACTACTGTATCCACACAAATTCAATCATATAGATCAGGAGGTGTCCAACCTGCAAGACGGCTAGGAATTCAACCCAACACAAAATCATAAAGTTACTTAAAACATTATGAGTTTCTTTTGTGATTTTTTGGTGGAACTGGATTGGGTGGTCCTTAAAAGTGAACTTTGTAGATGACAACATCATGGCACAACGTCACATAAAACATACATACATTCTCCCTATTTATATGCATGTGTGGTGTCAGTTTTACAGCTTCTATTGTGTTATCTTCCAAGTGCAGATAGTTGAATCAATATTATCCAATGTTAGGTTTACTTACACATCTCAGTGGCACATCACACATCACCTACTGCACTTTATAGTTAGCCCTCCCCCTTGTCCTGCATGGCAGCTGAGAAGTGGAAGGACCCAAACCTTGCTTTCTATTTTCCTGACAATTAATTTTCATAATAAAAATAAATATAGTCGCTTATATATTATTATCTTTTTTAATCCCAGCATGGCTTCTATAACATCTCGCAAGAAAAAGGAACCTCAAAAAAGAAAACTTATGGATGAAGTAAGATTGTTCAATGAAAAATAGATAGGTGACTACTTTTTTGCCAAGGCAAATAGTAAGGTATTTTACTTAATTCATAGGGAATTTGTGCAAGTTTTCAAAGATAATAATTTGAAAAGACATTATATGTAAAAACATGCTGCCAAATTTGATGCATATGAAGGATTGTGTTGTAAGAACAAAATAGCACAACCAAAAAAAAAAATCTGTCTTCTAAACAAATTTTCTTTTAAGTTACAACTCAGATTCCATTGTAAAAGCTATTTATGTGGTAGCTTATTTAATAGAAAATAAAATCAAAACCATTTACTGATGGTGAGTTTATTAAGCACTGCATGGAAAGCATGGCAGATATAATTTTCCTTGAAAAAAGAGGGGATATTTCTAAAATCAGTTTGTCTCACCAGACTACAGCCAGGCAAATTGAACAAATTGGAAAATCCGTCAAAAACTTTGGAGAGTAAAGCTGCTAATTTAAAATTTTATGCTTTGGTGATGGATAGCAGTACTGATGGTAGAAATACAGGCCAACTTGCCATTTTTACTAGAGGTATTAATGATGAATACAACGTCATTGAAGAAATGGCTTGTTTAGTGCTTTTCACAGATACAACTAAATCAAGAGATACAAAGTAGTAAAAATGTGTTAAAGATTTTCTTTATCCATTGTCAACAAATCTGGTCTAGTTACTGACAGTGCTTTGGTGATAATAGGCAAAAGAAAGGGGGTTGTAAAATTAATTTATGAAGTAAATGCACAAAAGCTTATTAATGATAACATCATACAAATCATCATCAAAACTGTGAATTTTTTAAGTGTCAAGAGATTGACTCATCACTAATTTCAGGAATTCCTTAAAAATGTTGATGTTGACTATGGAAATAACATTTCCTTTTCAGAAGTAAGATGGCAAAGTTGAGGGCAAATGTTGAAAATATTATAAGATTTGTGACTTTTTATTTTTATTTTTATTAAATCATAATTGTGTACATTAGTGCAATCATGGGGCACAATCTGCTGACTTCATATACAACCTGAAATATTTCATTGAGCTATTTAACATAGCCTTCATGGCCTTCTAAGCACTATATGAAGACATTTATATTCTGCATTTAGTAACTTTCACTTGTACCCTTCTAAGATGCACTGTAAGTGTGATTCCACCAATCCAATCACCCTCCCTCCACTTATCCCCCCGCCTCCCCTCCCCTCCCTTGTCCCTTTCCCCATTTCTTGTGCTATAACTGGGTTTTAGCCTTCATATGAAAGCTATAGATTAGCTTCATAGTAGGGCTGAGTACATTGGATACTTTTTCTTCCATTCTTGAGGTACTTTGCTAAGAAGATTTGTGACATTTTAGTAGGTCGTTTATGGCATTAAAAATCAAATTTGTGCCAGAACTTGGTGATTGAAAATTAGCTTACAGATTTAGCATTTTCAGTAGATTTAATTGCTCATTTAAAGGAGTTAAACATATTTTCCAGGTCAAAAACAACTTATCAGTACAATGTTTCAAACTATAACAGTGTTCCAAATGAAACTAAAATTATGGTAAGCTTAAACTAAGACAAACAATTTTATGCATTTCTTTTTTTTTAATTAAATCATAGCTGTGTACATTAATGCATTTATGGGGTACAATGTGCTCGTTTTATATACAGTTTGAAATACTTATGACAAACTGGTTAACAAAGTCTTCACCACTCTTAATTATTTGAATTTGTCTATTCAAATCTCTTGCCCACAATGAGATGGGATCACTTGTTCTTTTTTAAATATGTTTGAGTTCTCTGTGGATTCTGGTTATCAAACCTTTGTCAGAGACATAACCTACAAATATCTTCTTCCATTCGGAGGGCTGTCTGCTTGCTTTACTTACTGTGTTCTTGGCTGTGCAGAAGGTTTTTAGTTTGATCAGATCCCAGTGATGTATTTTTGGTGTTGCTTCAATTGCTCCTCCCAGTGGGTGTCCTCCTCATAAAGTATTCTCCCAGGCCAATTTCTTCAAGAGGTTCCCCGGCATTCTCTTCAAGTATCTTTTAGAGTTTGATGTCTTAGGTTTAAGTCTTTTATTCAGTGAGAGTCAACTTTTGCTAATGGTGAAAGGTGGGGGTCCAGTTTCAGTCTTCTACAGGTCACCAGCCAGTTCACTCAGCTCCATTTGTTAAATAGGGAGTCTTTCCTCCACTGAAAGTTTTTGATAGGCTTAATGAAGATCAAATGATGATAAGTAGCTAGTTTCATCTCTTAGTTCTCTACTGTTCCACACATCTACCTCTCTGTTTTTGTGCTAGTACCATGCTGTTTTGATCAATATAGATTTATAGTTTAGTCTGAAGTCTGGTAGCACGATTCCTCCTGATTTGTTCTTATTTCTGAGTAATAACTTGGCTATTTGAGATTTTTTTCTGATTCCATATAAAAGTATTATTTTTTCTAGGTCTTTAAATTAGAACAGTGGTGCTTTAATAGGGATTGCTTTAAATTTGTATATTGCTTTGGGTAGTATGGACATTTTAACAATATTAATTCTTCCCAGCCATGAGCATGGTATGTTTTTCCATTTGTTAACATCTTCGGTTATTTCTTTTCTCAGAGTTTCATAGTTCTCTTTATAGAGATCTTTCACATCCTTTGTTAGGTAAACTCCTAAATATTTCATCTTCTTTGGCACTACCATAAAAGGAATAAACTACTTGACTGATTTTTCAGCTTGACAATTATTGGTATATGTAAAGCTAGTGATTTGTACTGAATTTGTATCCTGAGACGCTGCTGATTTCCTTGATCACTTCTAAGAGTTTTGAAGTGTAGTCCCTGGGGTTTTCCAGGTATAAAATCATACCATCTGTGAAAAATGAGAGTTTGATCTCCTCTGACCCTATTTGGATACATTTGATCACCTTCTCTTGCCCGATTCCGATGGCTAAGGCTTCCTTCACAATGTTAAATAGCAGTGGAGACAATGGGCAACCTTTCCTGATTCTTGATCTGAGTGGAAATGTTTTCAATTTTACTCCATTCAATATGAAGTTGGCTGTGGGTTTGCTGTAGATGGCCTCTATCAGTTTAAGAAATATCCCTTCTATACCTATTTTCTTGATGGTTCTGGTCATGAAAGGATACTGGGTATTATCAAAACCTTTTTCTGCATCAAATGAGAGAATCATATGGTATCTTTGATTGAATCAAATCATATCTTTGATTTTTGTTTTGTTTAATGTGGTGTATTATATTTATCGATTTATGTATGTTGAACCAACCTTGAGACCCTGGGATAAAACCCACTTGGTCATGTTGTATAATTTGTTTGATGTGTTCCTGGATTCTGTGTACTAGTATCTTATTAAATATTTTTGCATCTGTATTCATAAAAGATATTGGTCTATAATTTTTTTTCCTCATTGAGTCTTTTCCTGGTTTGGTGATCAGGGTGATATTTGCTTCGTAGAATGTGTTGGGTAGTATTCCTTCTTTTTCTATGTTTTGAAAAAGGTTATGTAATATAGGTACTAGTTCCTCTTTAAAGGTTTGGTAGAATTCTGACGTGAAACCATCTCGTCCTGAACTTTTCTTTTTTATGAGTTTTTGTATAGTTGAAGCTATTTCAGTCCTTGATATAGGTCTATTCAACATTTCCAATTCTTTTTGCCTGAGTATAGGTAGGTGGCGTGCATTTAGCTATTGTTCTGTTTCCTTCAGATTTTTATATTTCTGAGAATAGAGTTTTTTATAGTATTCATTAAGGATTTTTTGAATTTCTGAGATGTCTCTTGTTATTTCACCTTTGTCATTTCTGATTGAAGATATTAGGAATTTTACTTTTCTGTTTATTGTTAGGTTAGCTGTAAGTTTATCAATTAGGTTACTCTTTTGAAAGAACCAACTTTTTGATTCATTGATGTTTTGAATAATTCTTTAGTTTTCAATTTCATTTAATTCTGCTCCAATTTTGGTTATTTCTTTTCTTCTCTTGGATTTGGGGTTGGAATGTTCTTCCTTTTCCAGTTGCTTGAGATGTCCCATTAAGTTGTTGGCTTCCTCTCTTTCTGTTTTCTTGATGAAGGCTTCTAATGTGATAAATTTCCCTCTCTGGACTGCCTTTGCAGTATCCCATAGGTTCTGATAATTTGTGTCTTCATCGTCGTTTTTGTTCCAAAAATTTGGTAATATCCTTTTTAATCTCTTCTATGACCCAGCTATCATTCATAAGGTTATCTAGCTTTAAAGACTTTGTATGAGTATGAAGATTCCTGCTGTTGTTAAGTTCAACTTTTATTCCATGATTGTCTGAAAAGATACAAGAAATAATTTCTATTCTTTTAAATTTGCTGAGGTTAGACTTGTGACCTAAGATGTGATCAATTTTGGAGGATGTTCCATGGGCTGATGAGAAGAATGTGCATTCAGTTTTATTAGGATGAAATAAATGTTCTTTAAATGTCTGTTAAGTCAAGTTGTTCCATGTCAGGTTTAAGTCCAAAATTTCATTACTTAGGTTCTTATTGGAGGTTCTCTCCAATATTGCCAAAAGGGTGTTCAAATCTCTGACTATTATGGTGCAGGAAGATATCAAATTTTTCATTTTTTTGTTCGTTTGTTTATTAAATCATAACTGTGTACATTAATGGAATCATGGAGTACAATCATGGAGTGCTGGTTTTATATACAATCTAAAATATTTTCAACAAACTGGTTAACACAGCCTCCACAGTACCCTCTTAGTTATTGTGTTAAGACATTTATATTCTACATTTAGTAAATTTCACATGTACCCTCATAAGATACACCATAGGTGTGGTCCCAACAGTTTTGTGTCTGTGAGGGTCTTCTTTATAAATAGAGGAGAATTCTGGTTGGATGTGTAAGTGTTAATAATTGAAATTTCTTCATGTTGGGTGTTTCACTTAGACAAATATGAAGTGACATCCTTATCTTTTCTTTCTTTTCTTTTTTTAAATTATATTGTCTTTATTATTAAATCATAGCTGTGTACAATAGTGCATTCAAGGGGTACAATGTGCTGGTTTCATATACAATCTTAATGATTTTCATCAACCTGATTAACATAACCTTCCTGGCATTTTCTCAGTTAATATATGAA